>WNWK01048147.1:0-13660 GCA_009830355.1 Cherax destructor
ACATCAGCCGACTCCCACCAAGGCAGGGTGGCGAAAAGAAAAACTTTCATCATCATTCACTCCATCACTGTCTTGCCAGAAGGGTGCTTTACACTACAGTTATAAAACTGCAACATTAACACCCCTCCTTCAGAGTGCCGGCACTGTACTTCCCATCTCCAGAACTCAAGTCCGGCCTGCCGGTTTCCCTGAATCCTTCATAAATGTTACTTTGCTCACACTCCAACAGCACGTCAAGTATTAAAAACCATATGCCTCCATTCACTCCTATCAAATACGCTCACACATGCTTGCTGGAAGTCCAAGCCCTCGCACACAAAACTTCCTTTACCCCTCCCTCCAACCTTTCCTAGGCCGACCCCTACCCCGCCTTCCCTCCACTACAGATTTATACACTCTCGAAGTCACTCTGTCTCGTTCCATTCTCTCTACATGTCCAAACCACCTCAACAACCCCTCCTCAGCTCTCTGGACAATCGTTTTGGTGATCCCACCTCCTCCTAATTTCCAAACTCCGAATTCTCTGCATTATATTCACACCACACATTGACCTCAGACATGACATCTCCACTGCCTCCAGCCTTCTCCTCGTTGCAACATTCATCACCCATGCTTCACACCCATATAAGAGCGTTGGTATAACTATACTCTCATACATTCCCTCTTTACTTCCATGGACAAGGTTCTTTGTCTCCACAGACTCCGAAGTGCTCCACTCACCCTTTTCCCCTCATCAATTCTATGATTCACCTCATCCTTCATAGACCCATCCGCCGACATGTCCACTCCCAAATATCTGAATACATTCACCTCCTCCATACTCTCTCCCTCCAATCTGATATCCAATCTTCGTCACCTATTCTTTTGTTATCCTCATCACCTTACTCTTTCCTATATTCACTTTCAATTTTCTTCTTTTACACACCCTACCAAATTCATCCACCAACCTCTGCAGCTTCTCTTCAGAATCTCCCAAAAGCACAGTGTCATCAGCAAAAGCAACTGTGACAACTCCCACTTTGTATTTGCTTCTTTATCTTTTAGCCCAACACCTCTTGCCAAGACCCTCGCATTCACTTCTCTTACAACCCCATCTATAAATATATTGAACAACCACGGTGACATCACACATCCTTGTCTAAGGCCCACTTTTACTAGGAAATAGTCCCTTCCCTCCTACACACTCTAACCTGAGCCTCACTATCCTCATAAAAACTCTTCACTGCTTTTCAGTAACCTTCCTCCTATTCCATACACCTGCAACATCTGCCACATTGCCCCCTATCTACCCTATCATACGCCTTTCCAAATCCATAAATGCCACAAAAACATCTTTACCCTTATCCAAATACTGTTCACCTATATGTTTCACTGTAAACACTTGGTCTACACACCCCTACCTTTCCTAAAGCCCCTTGTTCATCTGCTATCCTGCTTTCTGTTTTACTCTTAATTCTTTCAATAATAACTCTACCATACACTTTACCAGGTACACTCAACAGACTTATTCCCTAAAATTTTTTGCACTCTCTTTTGTCCCCTTTGCCTTTATACAAAGGAACAATACACGCTCTCTGCCAATCCTAGGTACCTTACCCTCTTCCATACATTTATTAAATAATAGCACCACCCACTCCAAATTTATATCCCCACCTGCTTTTAACATTTCTATCTTTATCCCATCAATCCCAGCTGCCTTACCCCTTTCATTCTACCCACTGCCTCACGAACTTCCCTACACCCACAACTGGCTCTTCCACACTCCTACAAGATGTTATTCCTCCTTGCCCTACACACGAAATCACAGCTTCCCTGTCTTCATCAACATTTAACAAATCCTCAAAATATTCTCTCCATCTTCCCGATACCTCTAACTCTCCATTTAATAACTCTCCTCTCCTATATATATATATATATATATATATATATATATATATATATATATATATATATATATATAAATCTTTCAGCAAACCAACCGTATCCCACCGAGACAGGGTGACCCAAAAGAAAAACAAAAGTTTCTCTTTTTAACTTTACTAATGTATACATGAGAAGGGGTTACTAGCCCCTTGCTCCCGGCATTTTAGTCTCCTCTTGCGACAAGCATATATGGGACATACCCCCTTAGCTCCAGGACTATTCTTGTTGCAAACCAATTTTTTGACGAGTTTGACCAAGAGTGTGTGTGTGTGTGTGTGTGTGCGTAGACGTACAGCTGTGCATGCGGGAGTAGCACGTAAGCTCCTGGGCCCACCTCATAACTTTCAAGTAACCCATAAATTTGTTTCCTAGTAATTTATGGAATATCGCTTCTTTTGAATCTATGTGATGTTTCCACTTTCATCTCTCATAAGCCACTCCAAGTGTCCACTCGTGCTGTACAAGTGTCCACATCCCTCGTGCTGTATAAGTGTACACATCCCTCGTGCTGTATAAGTGTCCACATCCCTCGTGCTGTATAAGTGTCCACATCCCTCGTGCTGTATAAGTGTCCACATCCCTCGTGCTGTATAAGTGTCCACATCCCTCGTGCTGTATAAGTGTCCACATCCCTCGTGCTGTATAAGTGTCCACATCCCTCGTGCTGTATAAGTGTCCACATCCCTCGTGCTGTATAAGTGTCTACATCCCTCGTGCTGTATAAGTTTCCACATCCCTCGTGCTGTATAAGTGCCCACATCCCTCGTGCTGTATAAGTGTCCACATCCATCGTGCTGTATAAGTGTCCACATCCATCGTGCTGTATAAGTGTCCACATCCCTCGTGCTGTATAAGTGTCCACATCCCTCGTGCTGTATAAGTGTCCACTTCCCTCGTGCTGTATAAGTGTCCACATCCCTCGTGCTATATAAGTGTCCACATCCCTAGTGCTGTATAAGTGTCCACATCCCTCGTGCTGTATAAGTGTCCACATCCCTCGTGCTGTATAAGTGTCCACATCCCTCGTGCTGTATAAGTGTCCACATCCCTCGTGCTGTATAAGTGTCCACATCCCTCGTGCTGTATAAGTGTCCACATCCCTCGTGCTGTATAAGTGCGTCTTAACATCCTCATGGCAAATCTGAGTCTGACGTTTTCTCGATGCTTGTGTGTTACCTGGATGTCGTAAGTTCTCATGTCGTAAGTTCTCATGGCTCGTTCTCATGGTCTGGTTTTTCTCATAGCTTTCAGTCATTAGTCATGAATACCTTTTGTGTCCTAATCTCGTTAGTATTTTGTTTATAATTTATATAAATATCATATCAACAGTATTTTAATTGGCATTGAACATATCAGTACAAAAATCAGCACATTTCATGGTAATATGTGTTGATAATTTACCAACTGGATAATGTTTACATAGTCAGGCTCACTTTTCACTCTGTTGAATTATAATAATTTTTTTTTACAAGATCAAAGCATTTTACCTGCAATTATTATCGAGTTATCTGATGTGAAAATTCCGAATTTTGTCCTCGTATGTGTTTAGTCTTGTAGATGAATATTCTGGACGTACATGTCAGCCTATGTAGCACCCATGTAGGCGAATGTATGTCTATATCAGTGTGTCCCCTGTGAAGGAATGTACGGCGGAATACTGTGTATTTACACAGCTGGGGGGGGGGATATATGGTACTCACATTACAGATACGACCATAGTTATCGCCTCACACAACACATTGTAACACACACGTAACAGTATACACAATGATTACAAAATACACTGTAACACAGGTCACAGGATACACTGTAACACAGGTCACAGGATACACTGTAACATAGATCACAGGATACAATGTAACACAGGTCACAGGATACACTGTAACAAATCACACTTCAACGCAGACATCAAAAATAAACTGTATCACACAGATCACAGGATACAATGTAACATAGATCACAGGATACAATGTAACATAGATCACAGGATACAATGTAACATAGATCACAGGATACAATGTAACATAGATCACAGGATACAATGTAAAATAGATCACAGGATACAATGTAACATAGATCACAGGATACAATGTAACATAGATCACAGGATAAAATGTAACATAGATCACAGGATACAATGTAACATAGATCACAGGATACAATGTAACATAGATCACAGGATACAATGTAACATAGATCACAGGATACAATGTAACATAGATCACAGGATACAATGTAACATAGATCACAGGATACAATGTAACATAGATCACAGGTTACAATGTAACATAGATCACAGGATACAATGTAACATAGATCACAGGATACAATGTAACATAGATCACAGGATACAATGTAACATAGATCACAGGATACAATGTAACATAGATCACAGGATACAATGTAACAAAGATCACAGGATAAAATGTAACATAGATCACAGGATACAATGTAACATAGATCACAGGATACAATGTAACATAGATCACAGGATACAATGTAAAATAGATCACAGGATACAATGTAACATAGATCACAGGATACAATGTAACATAGATCACAGGATACAATGTAACATAGATCACAGGATACAATGTAACATAGATCACAGGATACAATGTAACATAGATCACAGGATACAATGTAACATAGATCACAGGATACAATGTAACATAGATCACAGGATACAATGTAACACCGATCACAGGATACAATGTAACAAGATCACAGGAAATTACAAAATCCAGATAAATCACCAATCACAGGATACAATGTAACACCGATCACAGGATACAATGTAACACAGATCACAGGATACAATGTAACACCGATCACAGGATACAATGTAACACGGATCACAGGATACAATGTAACACCGATCACAGGATGCAATGAAGCACATATCATAGAACACAATGTAACACACAGACCTCATATACAATGTAACAGATCACAGGATACAATGAAACACAGATCACAGAATACAATGCAGCAGAGCTCATGATACAATGTAGCACACAAATAAAAGAGCACACTAACACACAGATCAAAGGATAACACAACAACACAGAATAACACAACAACAAATTATAACACAACAACACAGAATAACATAACAACACATTATAACACAACAACACAGTATAACACAACAACACAGTATAACACAACACCACAGTATAACACAACACAGTATAACACAACAACACAGTATAACACAACAACACGGTATAACACAACAACACGGTATAACACAACAACACAGTATAACACAACAACACAGTATAACACAACAACACAGTATAACACAACAACACAGTATAACACAACAACACATTATAACACAACAACACAGTATAACACAACAACACAGTATAACACAACAACAGAGTATAACACAACAACAGAGTATATTACAACAACACAGTATAACACAACAACACAGTATAACACAACAACACAGTATAAACCAACAACACAGTATAACACAACAACACAGTATAACACAACAACACAGTATAACACAACAACACAGTATAACACAACATCACAGTATAACACAACAAAATTGGATAACACAACAACACAGGATAACAAACAACACAGGATAACACAACAACACAGGATAACAAACAACACAAGATAACACAGAATAAACACTAACACGAGTTACACTATAACGCAGGCTACATTATAACACAGAAATACATTAAAAGGCTCTTCGATAATAACAGCAAGTATAATAACACAGAACATACTCAAAGATAGACTACTTTAACACAAGTTGTATAATAACACAGGCTACACGACAGCGTGTGCAACGTTATAACACAGGCAACACAACACATGATGCACTATAACATAGGCTACCCAGACTTAAGCTGCAACATTACACAGACTAAACAGTACCACCGGATACGCTCAAACATAGGCTACTTTCTATCAGGCTCCACTGTAACACAGGTTCTCTTTAATACAGCTTACACAATTACACAGACTAACACAGGCTCCTCAATAAACCATGCTACACTATAACAAACGATGCACTGTAAAACAGACTATTTCCTAACACAGGACGCACGATAACACAGGACGCACGATAACACAGGACGCACGATAACACAGGATTCAGTATAACACAGACTACCCTCTACCCTATAACACTAGCATCACAATAACAAAGGCGACAAAGCAACGAAGGTTATTCAACAGGACAGACTTCACAGTAACACAGCGGCTACACTATAACACAGACTTTACATTAACACAGGCGCTACACTATAACACAGACTTCACACTAACACAGCGGCTGCACTATAACACAGACTTCACACTAACACAGCGGCTACACTATAACACAGACTTCACACTAACACAGCTGCTACACTATAACACAGACTTCACACTAACACAGCGGCTACACTATAACACAGACTTCACACTAACACAGCTGCTACACTATAACACAGACTTCACACTAACACAGCGGCTGCACTATAACACAGACTTCACACTAACACAGCGGCTGCACTATAACACAGACTTCACACTAACACAGCAGCTGCACTATAACACAGACTTCACACTAACACAGACGCTACACTATAACACAGACTTCACACTAACACAGCTGCTGCACTATAACACAGACTTCACATTAACACAACCGCTGCACTATAACACAGACTTCACACTAACACAGCGGCTGCACTATAACACAGTCTTCACACTAACACAGCGGCTACACTATAACACACTCTTCACACTAAAACAGCGGCTACACTATAACACAGACTTCACACTAACACAGACGCTACACTATAACACAGACTTCACACTAACACAGCCGCTGCACTATAACACAGACTTCACATTAACACAACCGCTGCACTATAACACAGACTTCACACTAACACAGCGGCTGCACTATAACACAGTCTTCACACTAACACAGCGGCTGCACTATAACACACTCTTCACACTAACACAGCGGCTACACTATAACACAGACTTCACACTAACACAGCGGCTACACTATAACACAGACTTCACACTAACACAGCGGCTGCACTATAAGACAGACTTCACACTAACACAGCTGCTACACTATAACACAGACTTCACACTAACACAGCGGCTGCACTATAACACAGACTTCACACTAACACAGCTGCTACACTATAACACAGACTTCACACTAGCACAGCGGCTGCACTATAACACAGACTTCACACTAACACAGCGGCTACACTATAACACATTCTTCACACTAACACAGCGGCTACACTATAACACAGACTTCACACTAACACAGACGCTACACTATAACACAGACTTCACATTAACACAGCCGCTACACGATAACACAGACTTCACATTAACACAGCCGCTACACTATAACACAGACTTCACACTAACACAGCCGCTACACTATAACACAGACTTCACACTAACACAGCCGCTACACTATAACACAGACTTCACATTTACACAGCCGTTACACTATAACACAGACTTCACAATAACACAGTCGCTACACTATAACACAGACTTCACATTAACACAGCGGCTGCACTATAACACAGACTTCACACTAACACAGCCGTTACACTATAACACAGACTTCACACTAACACAGCCGCTACACTATAACACAGACTTCACACTAACACAGCCGTTACACTATAACACAGACTTCACATTTACGCAGCCGTTACACTATAACACAGACTTCACAATAACACAGCCGCTACACTATAACACAGACTTCACATTAACACAGCCGTTACACTATAACACAGACTTCACCTTAACTCAGGCTACATTATACCATAGGGTATATTATAACACAGTTTAAAAAAGCACAACCTACATCAACATAGACAATATTAAAAATACATAATAAAAACAGCAACTTCAACACAAGATACATCGTAACACAGGCTACTCAATAGCACACGCAACAATAGCATATAGGCTACTCAATAGCACACGCAACAATAGCATATAGGCTACTCAATAGCACACGCAACAATAGCATATAGGCTACTCCAAAGCAAAGGTTATACTATAACACAGGCTATTCTATAATACACCGTACACTATACAACAGGTAAAACTTTAATACAAGCTACACAGTAACACAGGTTACACAAAACAAAATCTACAAAAACCACAAGCTATATAGTAACACAGGCTACACTTTAACACAGGCTACACAATAAAACAGGCTACAGTATAACACAGGCTACATTATAATATTAGCTGTACAAGGACACAGACTACACAATAACATAGGCTACACTGTAACACAGGCTACACTGTAACACAGGCTACACAATAACACAGGCTAAACAATAACACAGGCTACACTGTAACACAGGCTACACTGTAACACAAGATACACTGTAACATAGGCTACACAGTAACACAGGCTACACAATAACACAAGCTACACAATAACACAGGCTACACAATAACACAGGCTACACAATAACATAGACTACACTGTAACACAGGCTACACTGTAACACAGGCTACACTGTAACATAGGCTACACTGTAAAACAGACTACACTGTAACAGAGGCTACACAATAACAAAGGATACGCAAAAACACAGGCTACACTGTAACACAGGCTTTACTGTAACACAGGCTACACAATAACACACGCTACACTGTAACACAGGCTACACTGTAACACAGGCTACACTGTAACACAGGCTACACTTTAACACAAGCTACACAATAACACAGGCTACATAATAACACAGGCTACACTGTAACACAGGCTACACTGTATCACAGGCTACGCTGTAACACAGGTTATACTGTAACACAGGCTACACTGTAACACAGGTTACACTGTAACACAGGCTACACAATAACACAAGCTACACTGTAACACAGGCTACACTGTAACACAGGCTACACTGTATCACAGGCTACGCTGTAAGACAGGCTACACAATAACACAGGCTACACTGTAACACAGGCTACACTGTAACACAGGCTACACTGTAACACAGGCTACACAATAACACAGGCTACACTGTCACACAGGCTACACAAAAACAAGGCTTCACTGTAACACAGGCTACACAATAACACAGGCTACACTGTAACACAGGATACACTGTAACACAGGCTACACTGTAGCCTGTGTTATTGTGTAACCTGTGTTACAGTGTAGCCTGTGTTACAGTATAGCCTGTGTTGCAAGCTAGCTGATACAGTGTAGCCTGTGTCAGTGTAGCCTGTGTTATATGTCAGCCTGTGTTGATGTGTAGCTGTGTTCAGTGTAGCCTGTGTTAGGTCACCTGTGTTAAGTGTAGCCAGTGTTACACAGGCTACACTGTAACACAGGCTACACAATAACATAGACTACACTGTAACACAGGCTACACTGTAACACAGGCTAGACTGTGTTACAGTGTAGCCTGTGTGGTAGCCTGTGTTGATCAGCCTGTGTGTGTAGCCTGTGTTAGTGTAGCCTGTGTTACAGTGTACCATGTGTTACACAGGCTCACTGTAACACAGGCTACACAATAACATAGACTACACTGTAACACAGGCTACACTGTAACACAGGCTACACAATAACACAGGCTACACTGTAACACAGGCTACACAATAACAAAGGCTACACTGTAACACAGTCTACACTGTATCACAGGCTACACTGTATCACAGGCTACACTGTAACACAGGCTACACTGTAATACAGGCTACACATATAACAGAGGCTACACAATAACACAGGCTACACTGTAACACAGGCTACACTGTAACACAAGCTACACTGTAACACAGGCTACACTGTAACACAGGCTACACAATAACACAGGCTACACTGTCACACAGGCTACACAAAAACAAGGCTTCACTGTAACACAGGCTACACAATAACACAGGCTACACTGTAACACAGGATACACTGTAACACAGGCTACACTGTAGCCTGTGTTATTGTGTAACCTGTGTTACAGTGTAGCCTGTGTTACAGTATAGCCTGTGTTACAGCGTAGCCTGTGATACAGTGTAGCCTGTGTCAGCATGTGTAGAGCCTGTGTTTGTAGCTGTGTTACAGTGACCTGTGTTACAGTGTAGCCTGTGTTAGTGTAGCCAGTGTTACACAGGCTACACTGTAACACAGGCTACACAATAACATAGACTACACTGTAACACAGGCTACACTGTAACACAGGCTAGACTGTGTTACAGTGTAGCCTTTGTTATTGTGTAGCCTGTGTTACAGTGTAGCCTGTGTTATTGTGTAGCCTGTGTTACAGTGTAGCCTGTGTTACAGTGTAGCCAGTGTTACACAGGCTACACTGTAACACAGGCTACACAATAACATAGACTACACTGTAACACAGGCTACACTGTAACACAGGCTACACAATAACACAGGCTACACTGTAACACAGGCTACACAATAACAAAGGCTACACTGTAACACAGTCTACACTGTATCACAGGCTACACTGTATCGGCTACACTGTAACACAGGCTACACTGTAATACAGGCTACACATATAACAGAGGCTACACAATAACACAGGCTACACTGTAACACAGGCTACACTGTAACACAAGCTACACTGTAACGCAGGCTACACAATAACACAGGCTACACTGTAACACAGGCAACACAATAACACAGGCTACACTGTAACACATTCTACACTGTAACAAAGGCTACACTGTAACACAGGCTACACTGTAACACAGGCTACACTGTAACACAGGCTACACTTTAACCCAGGTTACACTTTAACACAGGCTACACTGTAACACAGGATACACTGTAACACAGGCTACACTGTAACACAGGCTTCACAATAACACAGGCTACACTGTAACACAGGCTACAAAATAACACATGCTACACAATAACAAAGGCTACACAAGAACACAGGCTACAAAACAAAACAGGCTACACAAAACCACAGGCTACAAAATAACACAGGCTACACAATAACACAGGCTACACAAAAACATAGGGTACACTATGACAGGCTACGCAAAAGCACAGGCTACACTATAGCACAGGCTGCACAATAACAGTTTCCCACATTGGCCCAATTCTCTCTTCTTGATACTTCTGCTATGGTGTCAACTATTGTTTCATAGTCTTTACATTCTGGTCTATGTTTCCTATTGCTTGCTGCTACTATTTTAGGTAGTCTTTTATTGATTATGCTCTTCGGGTGCTCATTTAAATATTTTCTCTTCATGCCTTTTCATTCTTTAAATCTCTTCCAATTTCTGATTATCATCGCAACTCCCATGCCTCCTCTATTTGTTCCTACTGCTTATTACTTCACATACTGCTGAGACTATTGCACCTGTTATCATTTCAGTTAGTTTCGTCTCTGTAATATCTCTGTTGTCTGTAACTATCTTCGTTCTTTCAATTCATTTAGATTGGTATACCACACTCTGAGCTCTCTTTCATTTACCATGCTCTGCTTTGTGTCGTCCACGTTTTCTGTTCCTTGCTCATCTGTCAGGGTTTGGAAAGATGAAGCTATTTTGGATAAAGCCAAATGGCTGAAAGCCGACAGGTGGTCACAGAAAGATACAGTTGCAGAGAGGGAGTTTATTGAGACATTTTATCTATGTACAGGCTTCTTCACTTCATTCACAGGGTTGTACAACAAGTAAAATAAGAACACAGACAAACGACTCATTTTCCCTACAGGCCACACAACATGTGTTTTGCAACCGCCCTCGACAAGACCAATATAAGTGTTAGCACTATCGTATCTCCAAAGATCTAATCTCACTCAAAGAAAACTGTCAACACTATGACGAAACAAGTGTCTACATCATTCCAAGTGGTACATGACTCACGAAATCGTAATGACACGATTGCATACAAACCATACCACAGGTGGGGTTCGAACCCGAGGTTAGAGATTCTCAAAACTCCAGACCATCGTGTAAGCCACTGGGCCAGATAGCTTCAAAAAGATTCATCCAACTAGGTATATTTCGACACCATAGCGGGAGATTCGTCTGTAAAAACTTGCATTTGTGGATACAGTGGTGCCTATGCAAAAAGAGATTATAAGGCTAAGGTCGCAAGGGATTCGAAGACTAACCCAAAAGGGTTCTTTCAGGTATACAGAAGTAAGATTAGGGACAAGATAGGCCAACTTAAGAGTAACTCAGGACAGATCATGGACTGTGATAAGGATATGTGTGAAATTTTCAATACTTACTTCCTCTCAGTTTTTACTCAGGAAGATACTAGCAGAATTCCATAAATAATAAATTATGTTGAACAGGAAGATAATAGACTATGCTCGATTGGGGTAACTAGTGACATGGTCCTTAGACAAATAGAGAAATTAAAACCTAACAAATCCCCAGGCCCTGATGAACTGTTTGCAAGAGTTTTAAAGGAATGTAAAGAGGAACTTAGCAAACCTTTGGCAAATCTTTTCAACATATCACTACAAACTGGCATAGTGCCAGACAAGTGGAAAAGGGCAAATGTAATACCTATTTACAAAGCAGGTGACAGGTTCTTAGCTTCGAACTATAGACCAATAAGCCTTACCTCCATAGTTGGTAAATTTATGGAATCAATAATTGCCGAGGGAATTCGTAGCCATCTTGAAAGGCATACATTGATTAATGAATCTCAATACGGCTTTACTAAGGGGCGTTCCTGTCTTATGAATTTACTAACTTTTTTCACTAAGGTGTTTGAGGAGATAGATAATGGTAATGAATATGATATTGTGTATATGGACTTCAGTAAGGCTTTCGATAGAGTTCCACATCAGAGGCTATTGAGGAAACTTAAGGCACACGGAATAGGAGGAGAATTTTTCCTGGGTAGAGGCATCGTTGACAAATAGGCGACAGAGAGTTTGCATAAATGGGGAGAAATCAGAATGAGGGCACGACTCAAGCGGTGTCCCACAGGGGTCAGTTTTGGGCCCCCTGTTGTTTACAATTTATATAAACGACATAGATGAGGGAATAAATAGCAACATAAGCAAATTTGCTGATGACACCAAAATAGACCGTCCAATTCATTCTAATGAGGACATTGGAGCACTTCAGAATGATTTGAATAGACTGATGCAGTTGTCGGAGAAGTGGCAGATGCAGTTTAATGTAGACAAATGCAAAGTTCTAAATGTTGGGCAGGACAATAAGCAAGCCACATATAAACTGAATAATGTAGATCTTAATACTTGTGATTGCGAGAAGGATTTAGGAGTTCTGGTTAGCAGTAATATGAAACCAAGACAACAGTGCATAAGTGTTCGCAATAAAGCTAACAGAATCCTTGGCTTCATATCAAGAAGTATAAATAATAGAAGTCCTCAGGTTGTTCTTCAACTCTATATATCTTTGGTTAGGCCTCATTTAGATTATGCTGCACAGTTCTGGTCACCGTATTACAGAATGGATATAAATGCACTGAAAAACGTACAGAGGAGGATGACAAAGTTGATCCCATGTATCAGAAATCTTCCTATGAGGATAGACAGAGGGTCATGAATCTACACTCTCTAGAATGGCGTAGAATTAGGGGATATGATTGAGGTGTATAAATGGAAAATAGGAATAAATAAAGGGGATGTAAATAGCGTGCTGAAAATATCCAGCCAAGACAGGACTCGCAGCAATGGTTTCAAGTTGGAAAAGTTCAGATTCAGGAAGGATATAGGAAAGCACTGGTTTGGTAATAGAGTTGTGGATAAGTGGAACA
>WNWK01048148.1:0-13659 GCA_009830355.1 Cherax destructor
AAGCTTTTGAAAAATTTTTAGTCATTTTTAAATTTGCACCTAGTCTAAACAGGGGTATCATCCATCTTACAGAACCATCATTAATATTTTGAAGCTGAAGGAGAAGCATTCTTTAGTTATTTAATATCAGTGGAACCTCGACTTACGAGTTTAGTCCGTTTTGTGACTTCGTAACCCCAATTTTGTTATATCAAATTTTTCCTCATTTAAATTATTGAAATGATTTTAATCCTTTCCCAGCAGAATTCCTGCTCTCAGGAGGCAAGACAAAATACTTTAATATAACGCAAATTCAACTCTGCATTTATCTACCCTTGATCTAATATAACATAATAAACAATATAAATAACAAGAAACATGATTTATACTCTAGAATGTAAAATATGTCATGTGATGAGTGGTGGCGACCATTCTCGCCCCCGCTCTGACCATATCTTCCCTTGTTTCCCCCTTTTTGGGGTCTTATTAAAAGGGAAAAAACAAAGTTTTTGTTAGTCTAACTTCTGATCACTAGTTTCATAGGGAAAACACTGAAAAATATTTTATAAATAAATATTAAAAAAAACATAATGAGAATTAAAAAATAAACTGATTTTAAGTGTATCATACCTTGGAGAAAAAATTGGTGGGGGTTATGGAAAAAAATGGCAGGGGCATTGCTGTCGGGGCCCCTTAACCCCCAAAAAAAACAACATGGAGGACATTTTGCCCTTTTTCACCCAAAAATGCTTAACTTCTTCTAACTTAACCCTTAAATTTTTTTTTTTTCATTTTTTGGCTTTTTCCCCAAGCTTTCCTCACTTTCATCTAAAGGGCATTTCAAAAAACCTTTCCCAAGGGTTTTTTCAGCCCCCCTTTCAGAATTTTTTGAAAATGAGTTAGGCAGTGTCTTTAAAATTTTCCCGCCCCAACCAGGTGCAACTTTCTCTGGTGTTTCCTTTCAATAAACTCAAAGTCTCTCCCAGTTTCCCAAAATTTCCTTTTCTCATGTAGAGATAAGCTCCTCCACATCTGGCCCCTTTTTAAAATGTATTGAAAAACCTCCTGATGCTCCCATTGTAGTTCATCTAACTCCTTCATCGTCAGCTCCTCAAGCGCTCCTCGATAAACTCGTTCACTTGTTATTCAACTACTTGTTTAAATTTTAAATTTCTGTTAAACCACTACTACCTCTGTTGATTTATTAAAAAAAATGTTCAGTTCGAACCAACTATTTATATATATATATTTTTTTTTTTTTAACACATCAGCCGATTCCCCCCAAGGCAGGTGGCCCCAAAAAAAAAAAACTTTCATCATCATTCACTCCATCACTGTCTTGCCAGAAGGGGGCTTTACTAATTATAAAAATGCAACTTAACACCCCTCCTTCCCGGTCCCCCCTTTATCCCAGCTCAATCCGGCCCCCCGTTTTCCCGAATCCCCTTTATAAATGTTACTTTTCTCCCCCAACAACCCTCAAGTATTAAAAAACCCTATGCCTCCATTCACTCCTTTAAATCGCTCACACATTTTCTGGAAGTCCAACCCCCCCACACAAAACTTCCCTTTTTCCCCCCCCCTCCACCTTTCCTAGGCCGGCCCCTACCCCTCCCTTCCCCCCTACAGATTTATACACTCTCGAAGTCCTCTGTCTCGTTCCATTCTCTCTACATGTCCAAACCATCTCAACAACCCCCCCCTCAGCCCCCTGGACAATTTTTTTTTGGGAATCCCCCACCTCCTCCCAAATTTTCCCAAAATCAATTTTCTGATTATATTCACACCACACATTGACCTCAGACAGCATCTCCCTGCCTCCCCCCTTCTCTTCGTTGCAACATTCATCACCCATGCTTCACACCCATATAAGAGCGTTGGTATAACTATTCCCCATACATTCCCTCTTTCTTCCAGGACAAAGGGTTTTTTGTCTCCACGACTCAAAATGCTCCCTCACCCCCCCTCATCAATTCTATGTTTCCCTTTAGACCCATCCCCGGACATGTCCACCCCCAAAATTCAAACATTCACCTCCTCCTACTCTCCCCTCCAATCTGATATCCAATCTTTCGTCACCTATTCTTTTTGTTATCCTCATCACCTTACTTTTTCCCTATATTCACTTTAAATTTTTTTTTTTACACCCCCTCCCAAATTCCCCCCCCAACCTCTGCAACTTCTCTTCAGAATCCCCCAAAAAGCACAGTGTCATCAGAAAAAAGAACGGGACAACCCCCCTTTGTTTTGCTTCTTTATCTTTAAACCCTCTTGCCAAGACCCTGCATTCACTTCTCTTAAATCTAAAAATATATTGAACAACCAGGGTGACATCACATCCTTGTCAAAGGCCCACTTTTACGGGGAAAAGCCCTTCCCCCTCCCTCAAAAGGGCCTCACTATCCTCAAAAAAACTCTTCCTGCTTTCAGTAACCTTCCTCCTTTTCCCATACACCTGCAACATCTGCCACATTGCCCCCTATCACCTATCTCCCTTTTCAAATCCAAAATCCCAAAAAACATTTTTCCCTTATCCAAATCTGTTCACCTATATGTTTTCCCGTAAACACTTGGTCCCACCCCCCTACCTTTCCCAAACCCCCCCTTTTTCATCTGCTATCCTGCTTTCTGTTTTACTCTTAATTCTTTCAATAATAACTCTACCATACCTTTACCCGGTTTAAAAACTTATTCCCCTTTTTTGCCCTCTTTTTTCCCCCTTTTCCTTTATACAAAGGCAAAACCCCTCTGGAAAAATTAAAATAGCACAAACCACTCCAAAAATTTTATCCCCCCCTGCTTTTTTAAAATTTCTATCTTTATCCCATCAATCCCCCCACCCTTTCATTCTACCCCCTGCCTCACGAACTTTCCCTACACCCACAACTGGCTCTTCCACACTCCTACAAGATGTTATTCCCCCTTCCCCCCGAAATCCGCTTCCTGTCTTCATCAACATTTAAAAATCCTCAAAATATTTTCCCCCATCTTCCCCAATCTAACTCTCCATTTAATAACTCTTCTCCCATTTTTAACTGTCAAATATTTGTTTCTAGGTTCCTCAACTTTTTAATCTCATTCCAAAACTTTTTTTTATTTTTAACAAAATTTTAAAAAAATCTCACCCCTCTCATCTGCTCTCTTTTACATTCTTACCCCTCTTTTAACCTCTCTTTTTTTCTCCATATACTCTTCCCCCCGCATCACTTCTACTTTGTAAAAACCTCTCATATGCTAACTTTTTTTCCTTACTACTCTCTTTACATCATCATTCCCCCAATCCTCCTCATCCCTAAATCGCCTGTAACCACAAACTTCTCTGAACCTCTAACACTACATTCTTTAACCTACTCCATACATCTTGACCCATTGCCTACACTCTCACTACCCCATCTATCCCCCAATAGTTGTTTATATCTTACCTAACTGCCTCCTTTTTTGTTTATAAACCTTCACCTCTTTTTTACTTACTGATTCTTTTTTCCTTGTATCCCATCTATTTTTACTCCACTGTGTATAACAAAAAAGTGATCTGATTTTCTGTGGCCCTCTAAAAACATAAATCTACTCAACAGTCTTTTATCTAAATACATAGTCAACAAACTACTTATTCCCCTACATCATATCATATTATTTATCCTCTTTTTCTTAAAATATGTATTCCCTATAACTAAACCCTTTCTATAAAAAGTTCAATCAAGGGCTCCCATTATCATTTACCTGGCACCCCAAACTTACCTACTACCCCTCTCTGCATGTTTCTCCCACTTTAGCATTTGGGCCCCTTACCACAATTACTCTCTCATTTGGTTCAAAAGTTCCTATCATTTTTAACATCCCCCAAAATCTCTCTCTCTCCTCTACACTCCTCTCTTCTCCAGGGGCATAAAGCTTATTAACCCCCTTTTGCATCCCCCTTATTTTAATCCACATAATCCTTGAATTTCCCTTTATTTCCCCCTTTTCCTTCCATAACTGATCCTTCAACATTATTTACCCCCTTCCCTTAGCTCTAACTCTCTCAGATACTCCCGACTTAATCCCATTTATTTCTCCCCACTGAAACTGCCTACCCCCCCTTTAGCTTTGTTTGGACCCCGGACATCCAACTTCTTTTTATTCATAACATCGGCAATCATCTCTTTCTTATCATCCAACACATCCACCCCGAACCCAGTTTTATAAAATTTTCTTTTTCGTTTTAGTAGATGTTATATATTTATATATTTAGTAGATGTTATATATGTCTAGTATTAAGTAGTCTGTAAAGGATTAGGTTTTAGTCTGCCGAAATGCCTGGGCATGATGTGGCTTTCTTTCCCTTAAAAATAAATTTAAATTACACATTGAAAATTGCTGAAATAGACCCCGTAACATTCAGTCACACATTTAAACTATGCAAAGAAATAAAAATTTGAATTTAAATTTTTTCATCCACCCCCATCCCCATGGATTTTCCCGGGGGACAATCCCCTGCCACTCCCGCTTTGGGTTTAATCCTTCAAAACCCCTTTCAGATACAACCTCGGGCCCCCTTCTTCCACACAAAGTAAAGGTCCTCCTTTCCCCTCCCAGGCCATATTTATAATTCTGAGGCATATCCAAATTTATAGTGGTGCTTAGAACTCCGGAAGGGGTCAAGTTTGTTCTTGGTGAAGGCTTCTTGAAATTAGAAATCACCTGCTGGTCCATGGGCTGCAGGATAGGGGTGGTGTTGGGGGAGGTAAGAACCTTTTATAAACTTGAACTCTTGGGGATGTGTCTTGGGTTTTGGTGGGTGAGCAGGTTTGCCCAGGACGAAAGGGAAAAAAGGGGTGGTTTTTTCCCCTGGAGATTTCGGCAGGACCAGAGCCAGGTTTTCCCACTCCACAAAAAACTGTGGTGACCCACACCTTCGGGGTTTTCCCTCCACATAACCTGCAGTTTTTCCTTTTTGAATCTTATGCAACTTAAATGCTCTGGGGTTTTCTGAATTTTATACCAGCAGCGGCTTTATCTTGCAGTCACCCTTTTGCATTGGCGCACAGTGTGGGTTAACCTATCCCCCATGGGTTTGTGGCTTTGCATCTTCTCTGCAATGTAAGTCCCCCTTGGGATTTTTTCCAGAAAAGCCCTGTCTCATCCAATTGAAAACTTGTTTAGGGATGTATCCTTAGCTGCTATCACTTCTGCAAAAGTTTTGAGGAAATCCTCAGTTTCCTTCATCAGAGCTCACTCCTCACCATGCCTGATGAAAGTGAATGTGGGCCTCCTTTTTAAAATTTTTGAACCCGCCCCGACTGGCAAAAAAACTTTTTAAAAAGCCTTGTCTTTTAAGTGCCTGGGGTCTCCTGCAGCAAATCAGTGTAAATGCCTCGTGCCTTCTCGCAGAGGATTCCCTCATCCGGGTATCTTCTCGACTGCTTCCCCGTCAACCACATCAACAGCTTCTCCATGTTTTCATGGACAGGGGTCCACACAGTATTGTAATGCCCTTGGCTGGGGCTATAGTCTTTATCGACTCCTGCTTGAGTATGAAATTTTTGGAAAACTACACTTGTACTTTTTGGGCAAACCCACACCTCCTTATGTTTATCTATGATTTCATGCTTTAATTCCATGGACATCATCCTCTTTTCTTCTCACACTGCCCTTTGCACTTGGCAAAATAACTGCAAAAAACGCGAAAACCTTGAGAAATGTTTCCCCTGCGAGGTAAACACATTTTGCTGAGGATGTTGTGGCATTCGCTCCCCAACTAGTGGTGGCATTCTGAACTCGCTCATTATTTTTAAATGGGGAATCGCAAAACCCCTGGTTAACAGCACCTGGGGGGAAGGGATGGAAGGTATTCAGGCTTAATTTGGGCGGGAGCACAGACCCAATTCCCCAGATCAAGAACCCCTCCCGTAAAAAACCCCCTTGAGGGGGGCTTGCTTGTAACTCGGATTTTCCGTAACTCAGAGCAAAATGACCGACCGCTTATCTTGAAAAATTTGTATGTTGGGCCTCTAAGTGAGGTTCCTGTATATGAGTATCACTGTTTTATTCAAACATATAGTTATAATCTTGAAACAGAATTTGCTAGTTTATTTACAGATTTAAATGAAAGCTAATATGGGTAAAATTAAGAGCTTTGTCTTTCCACAGATTCAGACTGAGTTGAAGTTGCACTGCCAGGGGTTTTTTGTGTCCTCCTGGTTATTATTAGAGACCGGGCCCCCTACGGTGACTTCCAGAGCCTACTTCTAAAAACCATTTAACTCTCTAGGTTACCAAAAAATTTTAAAGAAAGTCACTATTTTATTCAATTTTACTGGAACTTTGACTAGAAATCAGAAAACCCCTATGTTAACAGAGTAATGGGTGGAAGCTGGCAGCCAGTTAGTAATTGAGTGGTGGAGATATTTTTTTTGCCAAAATTGAACAATATAGACGTTCTGTAACCTGTTGGCTTTATCCATTGTTTCCAAATCAAAGAATGGATTTTATCTTGTATTAAAGTCGGTTTATCAAGGTGGGTTAAAAAAGGGTTTTTTTAATTTTTGATATTTTAGTATCTGACTGCATTCTGTTGCAGCGTTTTGAGAAGAGTTCTAGGGAAAGGTTTGTATTTGAAAAGTGTCCTTTATATAGGTATTACGTAGTAAGTGTGGATATTTTTATATTTATAGTTTGTATTTAAACTCTTAAATATAAATTTGTACTGTCTGGGTCTCCATTGAGTAATGATTCTATAGCAGTTTTTTTCAAAATTTATGATAGGTGTGAGGTGATTTGATTTAATAAATCACCATGACAGATGAGGTGACAAAGTTTGAGCTTTTAGTACCTTTCCATTAATTTCTCTTTTTTTCTTCTTCTACAGTATCTAGACTTTTGATCCTGCCCTCAAACAGTTGAAATAAAATAAAATAAACTTTTTTTATAGAAATGGGTTTAAAATTGGTAGCTGGTAGAAAGTCCCTGGTTATCAAGTATTTCAGGCAGCCTTAAAATAGCTTGTAACTATTTTAACATGTAACTAATACTAGTAGTATTTTGCAAAAACAGTTTGATGGGTTTTGTTATGATAATTTGCTCAACATTTGTGGAGGTTTTTAAAGCTGGTCAAATACAAATGCAGGAAAATTTAATATATGAGCCCCCAAAACACTCAGGTTGTACAAGAGCTGCCAGCATCCCAGCTCATCAAGCAAGTCAAATATACTTTTTCCAGTAAACTTTTTCACTAAACTACCCTTTTCAGTGATTTTTAAACCCGCTATCCATCACTGAAAAAATTCCACTGTCAAAACCTGTTCAGCTGCAGATCTACTACCAAAACAAAAAAAAAACAAACAAAAAGTTTGTTTCTTTCCAAAGTTACAATGTGTGTTTACATTTCTAATTTAATTGGGACAAAAAAAACCACTATTGCCGGGGGATTTCGGGCAATTAACCTAAAACGTACATAAAGACTAAAGACTATCTTGTTCACTGAGTTTAATAAATTGCCCCCCGGGGACCGAGAATGTAAACACAGACAAACACACCAGCAACCCCTTTACTGTGAAATTCTTTTGTACTTCTTCCATTTTTTTCCCCTTAAGTGCTGCTGCACTTCTATCTTTTCTATAGGGGGCACAATCAAGTACAAATTTGTACAAATATGTAGTCTTGGAGACTTTAAAGCTAGTGTCTAGTGGCTGTAAGGAGGAGTTTAGATGCTCGCGCTGAGACACTGCGCTGCCCGTTTCTGTGACCCAAAATCTCGTATGGCAAAAATCTGACTCGCCGGAGACCTTCGTAACTTTGAGTTGTCGGTAAATGATAGTTAAGGGGAGGCCGTCAAGTCTAGACAGGTAAATTTCAAATACGTACTGTATTCAATATTTTTCTCTATTATTAATATGATAATACAATTTATGATACAAACACATTTTAGGTTTGTAATAATGGTTTAAATTTTGTGCGAACTGCCCCCTGTGGGTCAAACTTTTCAAGTGCTGTCGCCAGACACCCCAAGATTTTCTCCCCGGCTCACCGGGGTTTGCAACAATTTCCAATTACTCTGCTGTTGTGAAATTCCAACTACAGTGGACCCCAGTATCGGCCCCAATCCATTCAGGAGCTAGGCCTCAACCGTTTCAAAGTCAAACCATTTTTCCCCAAAAAAATAATGTAAATACAATTAATCCCTTCCCGACACCCAAAAATATTCACAAAAAAAACAATTTATAGGGGAAAAACTATAGTTTTAAAACACACAACACACATCAGTACGTACTACATACAATATAAACATTTAAAATAACATTTACTTACCTTTATTGAAGAGCTTGCTGGCATCTTATAAAACTTAAAACTAGAGAAATTGATTGAGTGTTTTTTACAAATACAAATTTTATTTCTTCGCAATTTTACATAGAAGTTTACATAGAAGTGCAGGAGAGCCACTGACATGCCATGGCATTGAGGGCAGCAATCTAATGGCTTATAGACTATGTACATAATATTGGAGAAATTGATTGAGTTTGACTTTTAAATATTGTTCAGATTACAATATGATAATATTACTTGGTGATACTACTTTTGTAACAAGTGTTTAGTAGGATGGTAGTTTAGTAAATTGAAATTATCTTAAGGAAAATAACATTTAGCATTTTTAAAAAGAATTTGAGATGGTATTTATTTTAGGGTGATTAGGTGGTAATAAATAGTATATAATGGTAAAAATTGAAATTATCTTATAGGAAAATAACATTAGCATTTTGAAATATTATAATAGAACATAATAGTAAAAATGAAATTATCTTATGGGAAAAATAACATTGAGTATTTTTATTTGAGTATTTAGTTAAGGGTGGTAGGTGGTTTTGAGAAGAGTCTTAAAATGATTTTCAGACAAGGTTATTTTAGTATTTACTGGTAATAAATTTCCCAGATTCTGGGGCCCTTTATTTGCATAGAATTTTTACATAGGTTGATATGGACACGGGTATATCAAAAAGTGATCTGTGCCTTGTGTTGTGGTCATGGGTCCTATTAAAGTTGGTGAGGAGAATTTTGAGTGGAGGGTTTATATTAGGTGTAGAGTTCTATAGTAGGCACAAGAATAAGTGTGAATGTTCTTTATGGTGAGTAGTTTTAGGCTTTTGAATATTGGTGGAGTATGCTGTCTAGGTGGGAATTTATCATTCTGACTGCATTTTGCTGGGTTATGAGTGGTCTGGTGATTTATTGTTGTTGACCCCCATAAAAGATTAAGGTGAGATAATGGTAGATGGTGATAAAAGTGGAAGGGGGCTGATTGAGGCACATGTAGCATATCTTTGAAAATATGCCTACTGTCTTTGAGATTTTCTTGGAAATTTTTGTATGTGTTTTGGAATTTAAGGCTACTGTCAATGGGGATTCCCCTGGGAATTTTCCCTCTGTGAGTCTTTGATGGGTAAACCATTGAGCTTTATTTAAAATGGAACTTTTTGGGGCTCTGTTTCCAAACTGTATGAAGCAGGTCTTGTCAGTATTTAGAGTAAGTTTATTGTCGTCATCCATGTTGAAATTTTCTGTAATTCAGCATTAACAGTAGGCCAGTATGCGGGATTTGGGTGAGAAGACATACGTTTTTCATCTGAAAATTTTGGGTTTGGTAGTTGTGATGCATTCAGTAGGTCATTGATGAAAATGAGGAATAGGAGTGGACCTATTTCCTTGGGGACCCGCTTTTTGTTGTGTGGAAGAGTTGCTCCATTTGTGTACCGTATTGGCTTCTGTTACTGAGGTATGACTTTAGGTAGTTGAGCGTTTGCCCTCTTATACCATAGTGTGCTAATTTTGTGAGCAGTAAATCTGTGGGCTGTATCAAAAACTTTTCGTAGATCAATGGTTCCCCGTGGGACTCCTTTCTTCTCAAGTGCGGGGTTTTATTAACTCTAGCATGTGTATAAGGTATTTTTGCTTTTGTTGGTCCCCGAATCCAAATGACAGGGTTATACATTGTGGGGCAGGTATGAATAATCTGTCTATGAAATTTAATTTTCAAAGATTTTAAAAGCAGTGGGAAATTAGATAGGTCTATAATTATTCAAGTCTGTTTGATCACCTCCTTTGTGGATGGGGTGACCCCTATTTTGAGAATTGAAGGGAAAGGGAGAGGTTTCAATGGATTTTTGAAGAGTGTTGCAATAATTGGTGACAGTATCTGTGAAGTTTTTGTACAAAAAAGGTGGAAAGCTGTTTTTTCTCTCCCACAAATGATATTAAAACAGGGAAATGTTTTGGGTTTCCCAAAAGTACATAAACAATGGGAGAAATCTTTTATACAAAAAGACAGAAACACGAACAAAAAATATTCTTTTGGAAAAATTTGACAGACATATATGACAGTTGGGAAAGAAAAGGGGGTGGATCAGCTGGAGCTGTCACTTCTGGTGCTGTTTTGGGAAAAAAATGCTCGAAAAGATATAGAAATGCTTCGGGGGGGTTTGGATACCCACCAGAAATAACTGCTGGTGGTGGTTCGTTTAAAACTTGCAGATAATGGTGGGTCGGAAAAAACTGCAGTAGGGAACCCAGTCACAAGAAACCCTGGCAAAAAAAACCAAATCTGTGTATGTAAATTCTATGCCGGGGGTATTTGTAGGGATGGAATATCGGGGAAAACGGGGGGGCGTGAATTTATGACCATAAAAAAATGCTGCATCATAAAGATCAGCTCAGTTCTTTCCTTTAAATATTTCAGGGAAATGTTTTTTTTTTGGTCCATGAAAAAAAAATGTTAAAACACCACTGTCAGGCAAAATTTTAACCTTTCAGGGTCAAGGGGGTCTCAAAACTCCTTTCTCGGGGTCCAAAAATTTAAAAAAAAAATAAAAATTTTCTTATAAATGATAAGAATCTTTCCGATCATAACTAAAAAAATTATAAAATTTTGATAAAAACTAACGGAATTATGCTTTGCGAATTGAAATTCCAAAGTTTCATCAACTAAAGTTTATATTTCCAAACTCCATTTTTTTCATGATTAGTAAACCGCCTATTTACCAATTACAACTACCCCAAAAAAAAGTGGTCAGAAAATGTCAATTTGGAAATTTCACACAAATTTCAAAAATGCCAAATTTTAAAATAGGGGCCGAATAATCAAGGCAGACATTCTGGCACTAAAAAACCTTTTTCTGTTCATTAGTCACGTTTCCCGGCCCCTCTTCATTACTTTTTTTATTTTCATTTTTTAATTTTTTTTCTAAAAAAAAAGAAGATTTACTGTTATGTATACAACTGCATCATTGTAAAAAAGGTATAAATAATATTAGAGCACTTGTTCATGAATATTAGACGCCCGTTGATGTATTTTGGTCATGGTGTGATTTGTTTACTCTTGCATGAAAAAAAGAAATTTTCGTTCTTTTTACTCAATTTCAAGGTACTTGTCTTTGTCAAACCAATCAAAATCATCTCTATTTCTGTAATATATCTTATCTATCAAATGAGACAAGAAAATGAGAATCATAATAAATACCATACGAAAATAGCTGCAAAATGCTGTTTTAAACCAAAAAAACGGTCAGAGTTTTTTTTCCCCTTTTGCACTGTGTGGTGCAGGGAATTTTTTTTATCGCACTGACCCACGACCCATTCTATCACATCTAGGCCTAAACCTCTTTCTGCTTGATTTGAGGGGGCTAAATTTTGGGGTACTAGTATGTCAATAACCCTGAAAAATCTTTCCTTAGGATCTGATATCCCTGTGGGAAGATTGCGTCTGTTTTTGCCTCATTTATTTGTTTCTGTGATCTTTATTCTGGGAACGTTTCACCTATTCTTTCATTCCCTCTTCATACTTTTTATTCCATCCGCATTTGTGTACCAATACAAGAAGGTATAATAGATCACACAGATCTTGGGGAAAAAAACCAGAGTTCCCACCCCAGAAAAAAAGAAAAAAAACTGGCAGGAAGTTTAAAAATCTCCCCACCTCAGATCACTGAAAGTGGGGCCCAATCAGGGGCCTTCACTCCAAAACAACGATATTAGTGCCAAACAAAGCGCCCTACATGTAATCACTACAACATTTATCTTTGCAGACATACAGGGTCTAAAGCCATCACAAACAACAAAATACCTTTCATCAGTGGACTGCTCACAGGTTCACTGTTTGCAACTTTCCAGAGACCCACATAAAGGATCACTTTGACAATGAAAATGGATCCCAGGTTATAACTTTTTAAATACAACAGAAAAAAAATACAACAAGGGGGAAAGGGGGAGGGGGTTTGCCTGTATGTCACAAAATCATGCATTTGCTCAGAACTACTAAACACCCAAAAGATGTAGTTCATGGAGTAAAGTGAAAAAAAACCTTTTTTGGTTGTATACAACCGCCTGATGCAACTTCCCAACAATTCTGAGAACAGCTTTTTAAAATTGACCACTGTCTGGAAAATCTCCCAGTTCCTGCCCCAAACATCTTGCTGCTGGGTATTTCAACTTAAACACCTAAAATGGAGGTGTAGCAAAATGTTTTGAGAGATAACCCCTAGGAGGCAGCTAAAATGAAAATTCACACACACATGATCTTTAAATCTTTGAAAAAATTCATCTTAAGCCAGCAAAGGTAGGCCAGCAAGACTGGAAAATACATTGACCTCATCTTCCCCTAATAACATGACCTTAAAATATAACAGTATCAAAGACAAACACTCAACAAATAGGAATGCAGACACGTGTGCACAGGGCTCCTAATCTGCATAAGCAGATCAGTTGTGGGGATACCTTCACTATATTCAACTTCAATAAAAAAAAACATACAGTGGGATTAAATCAACCATGTTCTAAATGAAACAGCGGGGAAAGATACCCAAAAAACACAGATTCGAACCTTTGCCTGAAAGAATTAACTCTTTGGGACTTGAGGTATGTCAAAACACATTCCTTAAAGAAAAAAGATGTAACCAAAAGGGAAATTTTCCTATACAAGCAAAGGCAAAGAAACGGGGGCTGCTGAAAGGGCTTTTAAATGAAATACTAAAGGAGGGATTGGTCAAAGATATAGCAAATATCAAACTTAAGCAATGAATCATACAGAAGACAAAAAAACAGGAAGAACATTATAAATGAAATTGAAAAAAACTCAAAATACTTTTTTTATCCCAAAATTTTGAGCAAAAAACCCCATCAATTTGGATTGCTTAAATAAGATGGGACTTACACAGATGACAGCAAAAAAAATGAGTGAGATACTGAAGTCCCAATATGTCTGCATTTAGTGAGCTGTTACTCAGACAAGGGGCAACAATCTTAAGTGAATTTCTTATTACCAAAATAAAATCTGGTTAATTAAAAACTTCTGATATTATTCCCACAAGACTTTGAAAAAGCAATAAATGACATGTCCATTCACTCTGCACCAGTCCCCCACTCATGGAACTGTGTTTTCACAAGAACTGCAAGCCCGATACGATAAAGCACCTAAATTGCTAAGAATGGTTGGGAAATCTCTTGATTTGTACTCTCGGCTCAGGTGAGATAGGTACATAAAAAAAATGCTTAGAAAATCCAAGAGGGGGCTAATCCCAAATCTGCATACGAAAATCACTACCTAAAAAAAAAAGACTCCGGAGATTCAACATCCCCCCGTGAAAAAGGGTGCCACAAGTACAATGAGACAATACAAAAAACATCAGAAGCCCAAGACTGTTCAACTGCCTCCCAGCA
>WNWK01048149.1:0-13659 GCA_009830355.1 Cherax destructor
AGAATCCCTTAGAAACTGTTAACAGCAATTTCAATAAAACAATAAAACATCTATTGAAGGGCAAAGATGAATTAATTAAAAATTTACTCCACTAATTCCATCTTTACCTTATATGTATGGATTAATAAAAACACACAAACCTGGTAATCCTGTTAGACCAATTATTAGCTCTATAGGTTCAGTTTCTTATAAACTTTCTAAATGGCTTGTTGATATTTTGAGCCCAATTGTTGGAAAAATTTCTAATTTTAATGTTAAAAACAACTTAGATTTAGTTGATAAATTAAGCACCTTGACTGATTTAAATGATTTCAATATGGTTAGTTTTGATGTTACCTCCTTGTTTACAAAAGTTCCAGTTGATGATTTACTAAGTTTCTTATCTGAAGAACTGGTTAATTATGATTTACCATTGCCAGTTCCTACTATCATTAAACTTATTAAACTTTGTATTGTTGATGCAAAATTTGTATTTAATGATGAGTTTTACACCAGAAGTTTGGTATGGCAATGGGCAATCCTCTTTCACCTGTTCTTAGTAACTTATATATGGAATTTTTCGAAACAAGATTGCTTAACACTATCCTTCCCAATAGAGCTAAGTGGTATAGATATGTTGATGATATTTTGTGCCTTATGCCTAAGAATGTAGACATAAACCATTTCCTTGTTAAATTAAATAGCTTAGCTCATTCTATAAATTTTACTGTTGAATTCGAAGTAAATAACTCATTGCCCTTCCTAGATGTTTTTATTATTAAGGGTAACATTGATTTTAAATTTAAAATTTACAGAAAACCTACAAATAATTGTTCCTATGTACACTATTACTCTTCACATCAATATAGAGTTAAAGTGTCGGTTTTTTCTTCAATGTTTTTGAGAGCTTTACGTATTTGTAGTCCAGAGTTCATAGATGAAGAAATCTCTAAAATTTATGAAATAGCTAATGATTTAAAATACCCTAGAAACATAATTGATAAATCTTTTAAAATAGCTAGGAATACTTTTACAATCCCAAAAGGGACAACCAACCTTATTCAACCAAAAATATGTTGGTTCTCCCTTACCATGAAAACTTGGTTGATATGCCTTCCTTTCTTAAGAATTTTAATATCAAAGTTGTATTTAAAAATCTTGATACAGTAAAAAGACTTTTGATAAAAATTCCCCAAAATGCTGACGGATGTGTCTATAAGATTCCCTGTAAAATATGCGATAAAGTTTATTATGGTCAAACTGGTAAAAGTCTTGAACTAAGATTAAAACAACATAAATATAGCATTAGAACTGGACAAGATTCTAATGCTCTATTTATTCATGTGAGAGACTTTAACCATCCAATTGATTTTCAAAATGCTGAGAAGGTTGTATCAAGCAAGTCCATGGTTGAGAGGAATATAATAGAATCATGTTTCATTAAAAGCAGTTTTGAAAATAATATGAATATTTCTTTTGGTTTATATAAATTGGATTCTTTTATAATTAATAAAATTTGGGAAGAATTTAATGATAAATTGGACTAATCTTAATTCTTGGGAAGAGTTTCAGGTCCTTTCTTGTTTTCCTCTTCACAGAGTCGTGAGATGTTACGCTACTGTGAGGTGTAGTCTTTGTTAGTGTGATGTGACTGTGAGGTGTAGTTCTGCCCTTATATAAGTCCTCTTGTCATGTTTCCTTTTATAGTTCCTTGATAATGTGAGTAGTCACGAAAGCGCTTGGAATTCCTCTATTTTTTCATAGTGGTTGTTTGCATATTTTGATATCACCTGATTACTGTGATCTTTTATATATATTATATATATATATATATATATATATTATTTTTTTTTTTTTCAACAAGTCGGCCGTCTCCCACCGAGGCAGGGTGACCAAAAGAAAGAAAATCCCCAAAAAGAAAATACTTTCATCATCATTCAACACTTTCACCACACTCATACATAATCACTGTCTTTGCAGAGGAGCTCAGATACGACAGCTGAGAATAGTCCCTCCCAGCTGTCACTATCCCAGACCCTCCTTTAAAGTGCAGGCATTGTACTTCCCATTTCAGGACTCAAGTCCAACTAAATCAATTAACTGGTTTCCTGAATCCCTTCACAAAATGTTACCCTGCTCACACTCCAACAGATCGTCATGTCCCAAAAACCATTCGTCTCCATTCACTCCTATCTAACACGCTCACACATGCTTGCTGGAAGTCCAAGCCCCTCGCCCACAAAACCTCCTTTACCCCTTCCTCCAACCTTTTCTAGGACGACCCCTACCCCGCCTTCCTTCCCTACAGATTTATACGCTCTCCAAGTCATTCTACTTTGATCCATTCTCTCTAAATGACCAAACCACCTCAACAACCCCTCTTCAGCCCTCTGACAAATACTTTTAGTAACTCCACACCTTCTCCTAATTTCCACATTCCGAATTTTCTGCATAATATTTACACCACACATTGCCCTTAGACAGGACATCTCCACTGCCTCCAGCCTCCTCCTCGCTGCAGCATTTGCAACCCATGCTTCACACCCATATAAGAGTGTTGGTACCACTATACTTTCGTACATTCCTTCTTTGCCTCCATGGATAACGTTTTTTGTCTCCACAGATACCTCAATGCACCACTCACCTTTTTTCCTTCATCAATTCTATGGTTAACCTCATCCTTCATAAACCCATCCGCTGACACGTCAACTCCCAAATATCTGAAAACATTTACTTCTTCCATAATCCCTCTCTCAATGTGATATCCAATTTTTCTTTATTTAAATCGTTTGATACCCTCATCACCTTACTCTTATCTATGTTCACTTTTAACTTTCTACCTTTACACACTCTCCCAAACTCGTCCACTAACCTTTGCAACTTTTCTTTAGAATCTCCATAAGCACAGTATCATCAGCAAAAAGTAACTGTGTCAACTCCCATTTTGCATTTAATTCTCCATAATTTAATCCCACCCCTCTCCCCAACACCCTAGCATTTACTTCTTTTACAACCCCATCTATAAATATATTAAACAACCATGGTGACATTACACATCCCTGTCTAAGACCTACTTTTACCGGGAAGTAATCTCCCTCTCTCCTACACACCCTAACCTGAGCCTCACTATCCTCATAAAAACTCTTTACAGCCTTCAGTAACTTACTACCTATTCCATACACTTGCAACATTTGCCACATTGCTCCCCTATCCACTCTATCATATGCCTTTTCTAAATCCATAAATGCAATAAAAACTTCTCTACCTTTATCTAAATACTGTTCACATATATGCTTCACTGTAAACACTTGATCTACACATCCCCTACCCACTCTAAAGCCTCCTTGCTCATCTGCAATCCTACTCTCTGTCTTACCTCTAATTCTTTCAATAATAACCCTGCCATACACTTTACCTGGTATACTCAGTAAACTTATTCCCTATAATTTTACACTCTCTTTTATCCCCTTCCCTTTATATAAAGGAACTATACATGCTCTCTGCCAATCCCTAGGTACCTTTCCCTCTTTCATACATTTATTAAACAAGAATACCAACCACTCCAGCACTATATCCCCCTGCTTTTAACATTTCTGTCATGATCCCGTCAGTTCCAGCTGCTTTACCCCCTTTCATTCTACGTAATGCATCACGCACCTCCCCCACACTCACATCCTGCTCTTCTTCACTCCTAAATGATGTTATACCTCCCTGGCCAGTACATGAAATTACCGCCTCCCTTTTTTCATGGACATTTAAAAGTTCCTCAAAATATTCCCGCCATCTACCCAATACCTCCAGCTCCCCATCTACTAACTCCCCTACTCTGTTTTTAACTAACAAATCCATTCGTTCCCTAGGCTTTCTTACCTTGTTATCTCACTCCAAAATATTTTCTTGTTTTCAGCAAAATTTCTTGACAGAGCCTCTCCCATTCTTTCATCCTCTCTTCTTTTGCACTCTCTCACCACTCTCTTCACCTTTCTTTTACTCTCCATATACTCTGCTCTTCTATTAACACTTCTGTTTTGTAAAAACTCTCATAAGCTACCTTTTTCTCTTTTATCACACAATATATATGTCGTGCCGATTAGGTAAAACTTGCGATTTTGGCTTAAATAGCAACGCTCACCTTGCCATATAAGACAAGTGAAAATTTGTTTATGCAATAATTTCGCCAAAATCATTCTGAACATAACGAAAAAAATATATTTCATTGTGTTTGTTTATTATTAAATCAATGTTAACGTATCTAAAATATATTTAGTTGGGTTAGGCTAAATTAAATTGCGCTTGTTATAATAAGGTTAGGTAGGTTTTCAAAGTTTCTCTTGGTACAAAATTATAAATTTTTACATTAACATAAATGAAAAAAATATATCTTTAAACGTATAAGAGAAAATTTTAGAAAGGACTTAATTTTAGATGAGTTCTTGCTAATTGACCAGTTTTACCTAATCGGCACGACATATATATATATATATATATATATATATATATATATATATATATATATATATTGCCGGGAGCAATGGGCTAGTAACCCCTTCTCCTGTACACATTTACTAAAAAAGAGAAGAAAAGCTTTATAAAACTGGGATGTTTGAATGTGCGTGGATGTAATGCGGATGATAAGAAAGAGATGATTGCTGATGTTATGAATGAAAAGAAGTTGGATGTCCTGGCCCTAAGCGAAACAAAGCTGAAGGGGGTAGGCGAGTTTCAGTGGGGAGAAATAAATGGGATTAAGTCAGGAGTATCTGAGAGAGTTAGAGCTAAGGAAGGAGTAGCAATAATGTTGAAAGATCAGTTATTGAAGGAGAAGAGGGAATATAAATGTGTAAATTCAAGGAGTATGTGGATTAAAATAAGGGTCGGATGCGAAAAGTGGGTTATAATAAGCGTGTATGCACCTGGAGAAGAGAGGAGTGTAGAGGAGAGAGAGAGATTTTGGGAGATGTTAAGCGAATGTATAGGAACTTTTGAACCAAGTGAGAGAGTAATTGTGGTAGGGGACCTAAATGCTAAAGTAGGAGAAACATGTAGAGAGGGTGTGGTAGGTAAGTTTCGGGTGCCAGGTGTAAATGATAATGGGAGCCCTTTGATAGAACTTTGTATAGAAAAGGGTTTAGTTATAGGTAATACATATTTAAAGAAAAAGAGGATAAATAAGTACTCACCTAATTGTGGTTGCAGGGGTCGAGACTCAGCTCCTGGCCCCGCCTCTTCGCTGTCCGCTACTGGGTCTCTGCTCTCCCTGCTCCATGAGCTTTATCATACCTCGTCTTAAAACTATGTATGGTTCCTGCCTCCACTATATCTTTCTCTAGACTATTCCACTTCCTGACTACTCTGTGGCTGAAGAAATGCTTCCTAACATCCCTTTGACTCATCTGAGTCTTCAGCTTCCAGTTGTGTCCCCTTGTTTCTGTGTTCCCTCTCTGGAACATCCTGTCCCTGTCTACCCTGTCGATTCCCGCAGTATTTTGTATGTCGTTATCATGTCTCCTCTGACCCTTCTTTCCTCCAGTGTTGTTAGTCCTATTTCCCTCAACCTTTCTTCATAGGACAGACCCCTGAGTTGTGGAACTAGCCTTGTCGCAAACCTTTGCACTTTCTCTAGTTTCTTTACGTGCTTGACCAGGTGTGGGTTCCAGACTGGTGCTGCATATTCTAGTATGGGCCTGACGTACACGGTGTACAGTGTCTTGAACGATTCCTTGTTTAGGTAACGGAACGCTAATCTTAGGTTTGCCAGTCGCCCATATGCTGCCGCAGTTATCTGGTTGATGTGTGCCTCCGGAGACGTACTTGGCGTTATACTCACCCCAAGGTCTTTCTCCTTTGCCGAGGTTTGTAGCCCTTGTCCACCTAGCCTGTACTCTGTCAGCGGTCTTCTTTGTCCTTCTCCGATCTTCATGACTTTGCATTTGGTGGGATTGAATTCAAGAAGCCAGTTGCTAGACCAGATGTCAAGCTTGTCCAGGTCTGTTTGAAGTCCTGCTTGGTCCTCTTCCGATGTGATTCTCCTCATTAATTTCACATCATCTGCGAACAGAGACACTTCTGAGTCTATCCCATCCGTCATGTCGTTTACATATACCAAGAATAACACTGGTCCTAGGACTGACCCCTGCGGTACGCCGCTCGTCACAGGCGCCCACTGTGATACCTCATCACGCACCATGATGTAGGGCGTAATGACAGTAGTTTGTTGGACTACGTATTGGTAGATAAAAGACTGTTGAGTAGACTTCAGGATGTACATGTTTATAGAGGGGCCACATATTTATCAGATAACTTTTTAGTTATAGCTACAGTGGGAGTAAAAGGAAGGTGGGATACAAGGAAAATAGAATCAGTAAGTAAGAGAGAGGTGAAGGTTTATAAACTAAAAGAGGAGGCAGTTAGGGTAAGATATAAACAACTATTGGAGGATAGATGGGCTAGTGAGAGTGTAGGCAATGGGGTCGAAGATGTATGGAGTAGATTTAAAAATGTAGTGTTAGAGTGTTCAGCAGAAGTTTGTGGTTACAGGCGAGTGGGTGCGGGAGGGAAGAAGAGCGATTGGTGGAATGATGATGTATAGAGAGTAGTAAGGGAGAAAAAGTTAGCATATGAGAGGTTTTTACAAAGTAGAAGTGATGCAAGGAGGGAAGAGTATATGGAGAGAAAAAGAGAGGTTAAGAGAGTGATGAAGCAATGTAAAAAGAGAGCAAATGAGAGAGTGGGTGAGATGTTATCAACAATTTTTTTTGAAAATAAGAAAAAGTTTTGGAGTGAGATTAATAAGTTGAGGAAGCCTAGGGAACAAATGGATTTGACAGTTAAAAATAGGAGAGGAGAGTTATTATATGGAGAGTTAGAGGTATCGGGAAGATGGAGGGAACATTTTGAGGAGTTGTTAAATGTTGATGAAGACAGGGAAGCTGTGATTTCGTGTATAGGGCAAGGAGGAATAACATCTTGTAGGAGTGTGGAAGTGCCAGTTGTGAGTGTGGGGGAAGTTCGTGAGGCAGTGTGTAGAATGAAAGGGGGTAACGCAGCTGGGATTGATTGGATAAAGATAGAAATGTTAAAAGCAGGTGGGGATATAGTTTTGGAGTGGTTGGTGCTATTATTTAATAAATGTATAGAAGAGGGTAAGGTTCCATAGGGATTGGCAGAGAGTATGTATTGTTCCTTTGTATAAAGACAAATGGGACAAAAGAGAGTGCAAAAATTATAGAGGAATAAGTCTGTTGAGTGTACCTGGTAAAGTGTATGGTAGAGTTATTATTGAAAGAATTAAAAGTAAGACAGAAAACAGGATAGCAGATGGGGGCTTTAGGAAAGGTAGGGGGTGTGTAGACCAAGTGTTTACAGTGAAACATATAGGTGAACAGTATTTGGATAAGGGTAAAGAGGTTTTTGTGGCATTTATGGATTTGGAAAAGGCGTATGATAGGGTGGATAGGGGGGCAATGTGGCAGATGTTGCAGGTGTATGGAATAGGAGGTAGGTTACTGAAAGCAGTGAAAAGTTTTTATGAGGATAGTAAGGCTCAGGTTAGAGTGTGTAGGAGGGAGGGGGACTATTTCCCAGTAAAATGGGCCTTAGACAAGGATGTGTGATGTCACCGTGGTTGTTCAATATATTTATAGATGGGGTTGTAAGAGAAGTGAATGCGAGGGTCTTGGCAAGAGGTGTGGAGTTAAAAGATAAAGAATCAAATACAAAGTGGGAGTTGTCACAGTTGCTTTTTGCTGATGACACTGTGCTTTTGGGAGATTTTGAAGAGGTTGGTGGATGAATTTGGTAGGGTGTGTAAAAGAAGAAAATTGAAGGTGAATATAGGAAAGAGTAAGGTGATGAGGATAACAAAAAGATTAGGTGACGAAAGATTGGATATCAGATTGGAGGAGAGAGTATGGAGGAGGTGAATGTATTCAGATATTTGGGAGTGGACATGTCAGCAGATGGGTCTATGAAGGATGAGGTGAATCATAGAATTGATGAGGGGAAAAGGGTGAGTGGAGCACTTCGGAGGCTGTGGAGACAAAGATCTTTGTCCATGGAAGTAAAGAGGGGACTGTATGAGAGTATAGTTATACCAACACTCTTATATGGGTGTGAAGCATGCGTGATGAATGTTGCAACTAAGAGAATTCGGAGTTTGGAAATTAGGAGGAGGTGCGAGATTACCAAAACTATTATCCAGAGAGCTGAGGAGGGGTTGTTGAGGTGGTTCGGAAATGTAGAGAGAATGGAACGAGACAGAATGACTTCGAGAGTGTATAAATCTGTAGTGGAGGGAAGGCGGGGTAGGGGTCGGCCTAGGAAAGGTTGGAGGGAGGGGGTAAAGGAGGTTTTGTGTCTTGGACTTCCAGCAAGCATGTGTGAGCGTATTTGATAGGGGTGAATGGAGACAAATGGTTTTTAATACTTGACGTGCTGTTGGAGTGTGAGGAAAGTAACATTCATGAAGGGATTCAGGGAAACCGGCAGGCCGGACTTGAGTCCTGGAGATGGGAAGTACAGTGTCTGCACTCTGAAGGAGGGGTGTTAATGTTGCAGTTTTATAACTGTAGTGTAAAGCACCCCTCTGGCAAGACAGTCATGGAGTGAATGATGATGAAAGTTTTTCTTTTTCGGGCTACCCTGCCTTGGTGGGAATCGGCCGATGTGTTAATAAAAATAAAATATATATATATAAAATGATATATATATATATATATATATATATATATATATATATATATATATATATATATATATATATATTATTTTTATTAAACATTATCGGCCGATTCCCAGGTGATATCAAAATATGCAAGACAACCACTATGAAAAATAAGATCCAAGCGCTTTCCGACTACTCATAAATAATGTGAGTAGTCACGAATGCGCTTGGAATTCCTTATTTTTCATAGTGGTTGTCTTATTATATATATATATATATATATATATATATATATATATATATATATATATATATATATATATATATATATATATATATATATATATATATATATAAAAAAGGATGGGGTCCACCTCTGGTGTAAATTGTGGGACCCATAGCCTCGGAGAAGTGGATAGAAAGGCTTCAAGGAAGAATATTTAGATTTGTTTCTGAAGCCATTTGAATATTCCACTTCCCCTACCACCCCATCTTTTGAATATATATAAAATTGCGACTTGCTGGGAAATTAAACCCGTGGTGTTTTAGCCCTCCTGATAGTGGGCGAAAATTCATGACTCTCTAACCCACTGGACCATCCATTCCTAGGATTGGATGGTCCAGTGGGTTAAAGCGCCTTGAATTTTCGCTCACCGTGAGGCAGGCTAAAACAATACGGGTTTGATCCCCTAGCTAGTCGCAGTATTGTTATTGATTAAATACCACTCGTTCATGGATACAATACTATATATATATACATATATATATATATATATATGTATATATGTAGGGCAAGGAGGAATAACATCTTGTAGGAGTGTGGAAGAGCCAGTTGTGGGTGTAGGGGAAGTTCGTGAGGCAGTGGGTAGAATGAAAGGGGGTAAGGCAGCTGGGATTGATGGGATAAAGATAGAAATGTTAAAAGCAGGTGGGGATATAATTTTGGAGTGGTTGGTGCTATTATTTAATAAATGTATGGAAGAGGGTAAGGTACCTAGGGATTGGCAGAGAGCGTGTATTGTTCCTTTGTATAAAGGCAAAGGGGACAAAAGAGAGTGCAAAAATTATAGGGGAATAAGTCTGTTGAGTGTACCTGGTAAAGTGTATGGTAGAGTTATTATTGAAAGAATTAAGAGTAAAACAGAAAGCAGGATAGCAGATGAACAAGGGGGCTTTAGGAAAGGTAGGGGGTGTGTAGACCAAGTGTTTACAGTGAAACATATAGGTGAACAGTATTTGGATAAGGGTAAAGATGTTTTTGTGGCATTTATGGATTTGGAAAAGGCGTATGATAGGGTAAATAGGGGGCAATGTGGCAGATGTTGCAGGTGTATGGAATAGGAGGAAGGTTACTGAAAGCAGTGAAGAGTTTTATGAGGATAGTGAGGCTCAGGTTAGAGTGTGTAGGAGGGAAGGGACTATTTCCCAGTAAAAGTGGGCCTTAGACAAGGATGTGTGATGTCACCGTGGTTGTTCAATATATTTATAGATGGGGTTGTAAGAGAAGTGAATGCAGGGTCTTGGCAAAAGGTGTTGGTCTAAAAGATAAAGAAGCAAATACAAAGTGGGAGTTGTCACAGTTGCTTTTTGCTGATGACACTGTGCTTTTGGGAGATTCTGAAGAGAAGCTGCAGAGGTTGGTGGATGAATTTGGTAGGGTGTGTAAAAGAAGAAAATTGAAAGTGAATATAGGAAAGAGTAAGGTGATGAGGATAACAAAAAGAATAGGTGACGAAAGATTGGATATCAGATTGGAGGGAGAGAGTATGGAGGAGGTGAATGTATTCAGATATTTGGGAGTGGACATGTCGGCGGATGGGTCTATGAAGGATGAGGTGAATCATAGAATTGATGAGGGAAAAGGGTGAGTGGAGCACTTCGGAGTCTGTGGAGACAAAGAACCTTGTCCATGGAAGTAAAGAGGGGAATGTATGAGAGTATAGTTATACCAACGCTCTTATATGGGTGTGAAGCATGGGTGATGAATGTTGCAACGAGGAGAAGGCTGGAGGCAGTGGAGATGTCATGTCTGAGGTCAATGTGTGGTGTGAATATAATGCAGAGAATTCGGAGTTTGGAAATTAGGAGGAGGTGCGGATTACCAAAACGATTGTCCAGAGAGCTGAGGAGGGGTTGTTGAGGTGGTTTGGACATGTAGAGAGAATGGAACGAGACAGAGTGACTTCGAGAGTGTATAAATCTGTAGTGGAGGGAAGGCGGGGTAGGGGTCGGCCTAGGAAAGGTTGGAGGGAGGGGGTAAAGGAAGTTTTGTGTGCGAGGGGCTTGGACTTCCAGCAAGCATGTGTGAGCGTATTTGATAGGAGTGAATGGAGGCATATGGTTTTTAATACTTGACGTGCTGTTGGAGTGTGAGCAAAGTAACATTTATGAAGGGATTCAGGAAACCGGCAGGCCGGACTTGAGTTCTGGAGATGGGAAGTACAGTGCCGGCACTCTGAAGGAGGGGTGTTAATGTTGCAGTTTTATAACTGTAGTGTAAAGCACCCTTCTGGCAAGACAGTGATGGAGTGAATGATGATGAAAGTTTTCTTTTCGGGCCAACCTGCCTTGGTGGGAATATATATATATATATATATATATATATATATATATATATATATATATATATATATATATATAGAGTGTGTAAAGGTAGAAAGTTAAAAGTGAACATAGATAAGAGTAAGGTGATGAGGGTATCAAACGATTTAAATAAAGAAAAATTGGATATCACATTGGAGAGAGGGATTATGGAAGATGTAAATGTTTTCAGATATTTGGGAGTTGACGTGTCAGCGGATGGGTTTATGAAGGATGAGGTTAACCATAGAATTGATGAAGGAAAAAGGTGAGTGGTGCGTTGAGGTATCTGTGGAGACAAAAACGTTATCCATGGGGGCAAAGAAGGGAATGTACGAAAGTATAGTGGTACCAACACTCTTATATGGGTGTGAAGCATGGGTTGCAAATGCTGCAGCGAGGAGGAGGCTGGAGGCAGTGGAGATGTCCTGTCTAAGGGCAATGTGTGGTGTAAATATTATGCAGAAAATTCGGAATGTGGAAATTAGGAGAAGGTGTGGAGTTACTAAAAGTATTTGTCAGAGGGCTGAAGAGGGGTTGTTGAGGTGGTTTGGTCATTTAGAGAGAATGGATCAAAGCAGAATGACTTGAGAGCGTATAAATCTGTAGGGAAGGAAGGCGGGGTAGGGGTCGTCCTAGAAAAGGTTGGAGGGAAGGGGTAAAGGAGGTATTGTGGGCGAGGGCTTGGACTTCCAGCAAGCATGTGTGAGCGTGTTAGATAGGAGTGAATGGAGACGAATGGTTTTTGGGACATGACGATCTGTTGGAGTGTGAGCAGGGTAACATTTTGTGAAGGGATTCAGGGAAACCAGTTAATTGATTTAGTTGGACTTGAGTCCTGAAATGGGAAGTACAATGCCTGCACTTTAAAGGAGGGGTCTGGGATAGTGACAGCTGGGAGGAACAAAAAATTCTCAGCTGTCGTATCTGAGCTCCTCTGCAAAGACAGTGATTATGTATGTGTGTTGTGAAAGTGTTGAATGATGATGAAAGTATTTTCTTTTTGGGGATTTTCTTTCTTTTTGGGTTACCCTGCCTCGGTGGGAGAGGGCCGACTTTTTTAAAAAAAAAAAAAAAAATATATATATATATATATATATATATATATATTATTGTTGTTATTGATTAAATACCACTCGTTCATGGATACAATACTATATATATATATATATATATTATATATATATATATATATATATATATATATATATATATATATATATATATATATATATGTCGTGCCGATTAGGTAAAACTTACGATTTTGGCTTAAATAGCAACGCTCTTCTTGCCATATAAGACAAGCGAAAATTTGTGTATGCAATAATTTCGCAAAAATCATTCTGAACATAACGAAAAAATATATTTCATTGTGTTTGTTTATTATTAAATTAATGTTAACGTATCTAAAATATATTTAGATGGGTTAGGCTAAATTAAATTGCGCTTGTTGTAATAAGGTTAGGTAGGTTTTCAAAGTTTCTCTTGGTACAAAATTATAAATTCTTACATTAACATAAATGAAAAAATATATCTTTAAACGTATAAGAAAATTTTAGAAAGGACTTAATTTTAGATGAGTTCTTGCAAATTTACCAGTTTTACCTAATCGGACCCTTTATATATATATATATATATATATATATATATATATATATATATATATATATATATATATATATATATATATATATATATATATATATGTCGTGCCGATTAGGTAAAACTGGTCAATTAGAAAGAACTCATTTAAAATTAAATCCTTTCTAAAATTTTCTCTATACGTTTAAAGATATATTTTTTCATTTATGTTAATGTAAAAATTATAATTTTGTACCAGGAGAAACTTTGAAAACCTACCTAACCTTATTACAACAAGCGCAATATAATTTAGCCTAACCCAACTAAATATATTTTAGATACGTTAACATTAATTTAATAATAAACAAACACAATGAAATATATTTTTCGTTAGGTTCAGAATGATTTTGGGAAATTATTGCATACACAAATTTTCACTTGTCTTATATGGCAAGATGAGCGTTGCTATTTAAGCCAAAATCGCAAGTTTTACCTAATCGGCACGACATATATATATATATATATTGGTCAATTAGCAAGAATTCATCTAAAATTAAGTCCTTTCTAAAATTTTCTCTTATACGTTTAAAGATATATTTTTTCATTTATGTTAATGTAAGAATTTAAAATTTTGTACCAAGAGAAACTTTGAAAACCTACCTAACCTTATTACAACAAGCGCAATTTAATTTAGCCTAACCCAACTAAATATATTTTAGATACGTTAACATTAATTTAATATTAAACAAACACAATGAAATATATTTTTTCGTTAGGTTCAGAATGATTTTGGCGAAATTATTGCATACACAAATTTTCACTTGTCTTATATGGCAAGGTGAGCGTTGCTATTTAAG
>WNWK01048150.1:0-13659 GCA_009830355.1 Cherax destructor
AAGATATATCGAAGCAGCCAAGACTTTTAATCTGCTTCCATTGGTTCCATTGGTTTCATCGGTTCCAGTGGTTCCATTGGTTCCAATGGTTCCATTGGCTCCATTCGTTCCATTGGTTACATTGGTTCCACTGGCTCCATTCTAGAGCGTACTTTTGGGCAGCAGCGTGGGGACCGTTCCCAGTGGAGTAGGCTGTCGTCAATATAGATTCCGTCAGCCATCCAATTTGTCAGGTTGCGAAGCGTGGATGACCGGGTGCCTTCCATCCCCCGGGAGGATCGTAGGCTTTCGCTAACCGTCGTCGGGTCAAGAAACAGTACTGTGCGCTTTACTCTCCTGTGCAAACTCAATGTATCCAGGACACACACACACACACACACAGGTGAGTGATAGATCTCCAGAGGTGAGTGTAGGAGCCCCAGAGGTGAGTGTAGGAGCCCCAGAGATGTGTGTTGGAGCCCCAGAGATGAGTGTTGGAGCCCCAGAGATGAGTGTTGGAGCCCCAGAAGTGACTGCTGGAGCCTCAGAAGTGAGAGTTGGAGCCCCAGAGATGAGTGTTGGGGCTCCAGAGGTGAGTGTTGGATGTCCAGAGGTGTGTTGGATCCCAAGAGATGAGTGTTGGAGCCCCAGAGGTGAGTGTTGGAGCCCCAGAGGTGAGTGTTGGAGCCGCAGAGGTGAGTGTTGGAGCCCCAGATGTGAGTGTTGGAGCCCCAGAGGTGAGTGTTGGAGTCCCAGAGGTAAGTGTTGGAGCCCCAGAGGTGAGTGGTGGAGCCCAAGAGGTAAGTGTTGGAGCCCCAGAGGTGAGTGTTGGAGCCCCAGAGGTGAGTGTTGGAGCCCCAGTGTGATGTAGTCAGTGTGCTTGAGGTCTACCTAAGCAGCCACACCTGCCCTTCGTAAATAGCTGTCAGACATTCTGGCGGAGCTCTGGCCTGTGTGCGGAGCTCTGGGCTGGAGACATTCTGGCGGAGCTCTGGCCTGTGTGCGGAGCTCTGGCCTGTGTGCGGAGCTCTGGGCTGGAGACATTCTGGCGGAGCTCTAGCCTGTGTGCGGAGCTCTGGGCTGGAGACATTCTGGCGGAGCTCTGGGCTGGAGACATTCTGGCGGAGCTCTGGGCTGGAGACATTCGGGCAGAGCTCTGGCCTGTGTGCAGAGCTCTGGACACGAGATTCTAGCAGAGCGGCTGCCGGTGTGCAGAGCTCTGGGAGAGAGCTGCTGGAGAGTCTTTGGAGGAGACTGTTGGAGACACTGGGCAGAGTACTGTTGGAGCAGGTCTTGGGACCTGTGGCTAGAAGTGTGACTGAGTTCCTGTGGTGAACTGTCCTCTGAACTATATTGTAAGTTATATTCTGTTTCGTCAGTTGATTGTATTCCCTGTCTCCCTGCTTATATGTACAATCCCCATTTATCTAAACCCAATAGTGTTCTCCTGTTCCCAAATATATTATTGTACAAGGACTTAAATAAACTGTGTTTGAGTGGAATAGTAATATTCACTGTCCCGTTATATTCTTATTATTCTTTATGCTTATACTTTATTTTATTATTTATATTTCAAGTACTGAGAGGGTGAGTAGTGTTAGGTGGTAATGAGAGGTGATGGTGTAGTCACCAGTGACCTCACATTACCTCCGCTCCTGTCAACCTTACCTCCCCTGCCTACTCACTCCCTCCCTTTACTCCCATATTCCCCAATTATCCCTAGTTTCCTTACCCCCCCCCCCTACATGACACCAGATGTGAGTGTTGGAGCCCCAGAGGTGAGTGTTGGAGTCCCAGAGGTGAGTGTTGGAGCCCCAGATGTGAGTGTTGGAGCCCCAGATGTGAGTGTTGGAGCCCCAGATGTGAGTGTTGGAGCCCCAGAGGTGAGTGTTGGAGTCCCAGAGGTAAGTGTTGGAGCCCCAGAGGTGAGTGGTGGAGCCCCAGAGGTAAGTGTTGGAGCCCCAGAGGTGAGTGTTGGAGCCCCAGAGTGAGTGTTGGATCCCCAGAGGTGAGTGTTGGAGCCCCAGATGTGAGTGTTGGAGCCCCAGATGTGAGTGTTGGAGCCCCAGATGTGAGTGTTGGAGCCCCAGAGGTGAGTGTTGGAGCCCCAGAGGTGAGTGGTGGAGCCCCAGATGTAAGTGTTGGAGCCCCAGAGGTGAGTGGTGGAGTCCCAGAGGTAAGTGTTGGAGCCCCAGAGGTGAGTGGTGGAGCCCCAGAGATAAGTGTTGGAGCCCCAGAGGTGAGTGTTGAAGCGGCAGGGATGTCAAAGGAGAAGGAGTCTACTAATCCTGCTAATCTGACTCTTCACTCAGGCACGGCCAAGCTGGAACTAATCAACATGACCGGAGCATCAAGAAGCATTCATTGCCCATCATGTGCCCAGAGAAAGACCTGCCCACCCCCCTCACCCCTACCAACAGTTCCAACCTTCTTTGCTAAGTACAGTGCCGTCCACATATCCTACCTACAGTGCCGTTCATCACCGTAATTTACACTGTAACGACTTGACAAAGCTCCTGGAGAGCGAAACGTTGCCAAAATAAAATGTCACATTAGTTGCATCTGTGCTCAATTTATCTAACAATTTACACTGTCTCTAATGCCTCTACCCACAGTGCTATTACCGTAAAGCAGACGTCCTCATCACCCCTGCCCAAGGTGTCAATGCATCCCAGACATTATTATTATTATTATTATTATTAGCATTATTAATATAATTATTTATTATTATCATCATCATCATTATTATTATTATTATTATTATTATTATTATTATTATTATCAGCATTATTATTATTATTATTTATAATTATTTATTATTATTATTATAATTATTTATTATTATTTATTATTATTATTATTATTATTATTATTATTATTATTATTATCATATGCAGTCTAAGCTCATATTGATCGTTCAAGAAGATTTTTCAAGGCTCTTCTGACGACATAAAGCCGATCAGAAGGATGAAGAATAAACAAAATGGGTCGGGGAGTAGCTGTATGATGGTGCCTGGCAGACTGCAGCGGCAGGTGACGGAGCTGGCAGATCAGCGGAGGCTGCGACACATCGTGCCAGCGGTGACGTGTGCCAGAATACAATAACCAATCCGAGGGAACATTGATACGACTCGTACAAATTCTTTCCACGTAAACTGAGTGTGTTATCGTAGGCTAGCATTAGCACCGCCGGGGAGGGCCGGCGCCAGTGCTCGTGCGGGTCGCTGGTTTCTTCCCGAGACGAGATACTAATTGTGTAAGTGAAATAAACAGTACGTGTTGCATTGTGGGGAGTGAAGCGTTTAATACACACGTATCGATTTTTTATTATATTTGATTCTAATATTATGTATATGTGCAGTGGCAATTACGGTCAATTTTATACAATTTTTTTAGTTTTTATACAATTTTATGCAACTTTCTACACTTTTTATGTAATTTTATGAAATTTCGTACAATTTTTATACAATTTTGTACATTTTTTATACAATTTTACAAAAAAAATGTACAATTTTTTATACAGGTGTACGCAGTTTTTTTTTACACTTTTTTTTTATACAGTTTTAGGCAGTTTTGGTTGGATGAGGAACGTGGTTACCAGTCAGCAACTTGCCTACACCTTCCACTAAGTCAGGTGATCCCACCTGACGTCGGATTCCCCCTGCATAGCACTGGCAGTAGGTTCACCCACTCACTCCCGAGTAGTACTCTGCCTTGTACTCTCACGCTTAGTCTGATCTCTGTTCTCTACTCTGCCTTGTACTCTCACGCTTAGTCTGATCTCTGTTCTCTACTCTGCCTTGTACTCTCACGCTTAGTCTGATCTCTGTTCTCTACTCTGCCTTGTACTCTCACGCTTAGTCTGATCTCTGTTCTCTACTCTGCCTTGTACTCTACGCTTAGTCTGATCTCTGTCTCTACTCTGCCTTGTACTCTCACGCTTAGTCTGATCTCTGTTCTCTACTCTGCCTTGTACTCTCACGCTTAGTCTGATCTCTGTTCTCTACTCTGCCTTGTACTCTCACGCTTAGTCTGATCTCTGTTCTCTAGAGTTCTCTATTCACATCCCTTGCATGGGAATATCGATGGAACTTCCTGTATGGATAATTTGAATTTAATGTCTCTGTGAAGACATTGATATGAGTTGTGTTAGCAACGTATTAGTTATTTCATGTCATATATTGATTACTTAACCCTACTAACAATAACTGTATATATATAATTCTACCCTTTATAGTAAAGGGAAAGAGAGGTAATTTCATGCTCTTTATTAAGATTATGGTTCATAGAGATATGAAGATCCAATCTAAGTTTTTTTTATTATTAAAGAAAAGAATTTTACTCGTGAGTTTTGGTCATCTTAAATAAAGTAAGAAGGTCAACAAAGAAAGCCTCTTTAGTTAAGAATTCTATATTTACCGCACTAAACCCTTGTTGCCATTGGAGTTTTCCCCTAGATAAAAGCCAACAATCAAACTGATTCCCCAGCTGAAGGATCAGTGGCCTAATGTAAACCCCATCATACACAACAATTAACATACGTGTAAACTGCATGCATATACATACATACCATACATATACATACACGCTGGTCACAGACCGGGCCACGGGGGCGTTAACCCCCGGAACAATCTTCAGGTGTACTCCAGATATACATATACATACATACCATACCTATACACATATACACCATACACATAAATACATGCATATACATACATACCATACATATACAGCATACAAGGTGACAAAGGCAATAGTCACCAAGACTAGTCAGACAGTCGTTTCCACTCTTAATAAAACTCACCAGTTAATTTTTTAACAGTTCTTATATCACAGTAGCTTTTTTTAGCGTAAGAGTTAATTATAGGTTAAGGGGTCAGTGGAATGAATCAATTTTTTTTTTAATTTTACTCCTATTTTATTGATATTTTTACAGTGTATTAGGAAGCCTCTGGGGAATCTATGCTAGAAGTTCTATGAAGTTTGCCTGAAAAGAAATAGAGAAAAAAAATATATACTTCATATTTGATATGGCATCACTATCAGCCTTTTTATGAATTATTGGTATGATATGAAAGGCCATAGTTGACTTGACATGAATAATGAAAGGCTAAATAACCATAACTCCAATTTAATTTGCCAAAATGACCAAATCTTCTATCTGTAAAAAAATTCAGAAATTATGTCTTTTTATTTTTTTATTTTTTTTTATTTTGAAAATCAAGAAAATAAAAATGGTGAAAATTATGGCAATTCCATTTTGGAATGTTTATAAAACAATGACTGCTGAATAATTTGTGCCAAAAATCATGTCATTATATGCACAAATAAGTGAAAAGAACTCATATGAAGGAGAATAACTTACTTTTGAGAAAAATGAGAAAAAACAAAAATTTTGATTTATGTCAATGAAACATCGTTGAAACAAGGTTGAAAACATCCTACAGGATTCTCTAGAAGTATATGGAGATGATAACCTGAAAAGAAAATAGAAAAACCTACTTAGCATAATGTGTAATTACCTACGATAACCCAATAAACTGTCAAAGTGACGTATTGGATATTATGCATTACAAGAATGTCAATCAATGGATATTACATAAAATTAGCATCAATATATCATTATATATATATATATATATATATATATATATATATATATATATATATATATATATATATATATATATATATATATATATATATATATATATATATATAATTTCATGCACATTAAAAAAATAATACTTACTATTTACAGTGGTGATGAAAGTGTGTATAATGTGCCTAATAACCACCAGGCACATATGCTGTGTTCTTCATACTTCTTTTCCTGTTCTGTTTTATTACTGTTGATTGCATTTTTGCGTCCATTTGTCGCAGTTTGTATTGCAACTTTTCCGTTCGTTTTATGCCGAATGAGGTATCTAGGCACGATTTCTCATACCCCACATTGTATTCACTAACAGCAACAGCCGTTGCAAAGTCTAAATCAAGTTTCACTTTGTATTTTGCCTTAGGACAGTAGATCCAGATGCGTTGGTGCAAGCTTTCATTTGTGTTCTGGGTACGTCCCTTCAGACACCGCTTCATCATTTCGTCAGTGGTTAGTTCTTCATATATTCTCTTGACAGCAGCTTCGTTCTCTGGTTCTAGACGAAGTCTGACTCTCATTGTATCATGTGATGGTGGTGTCTCGTTATTTGCAATAGCTCTATTGTTGAAGCACCACGACTTATCTCCTGCAGGACATAAGTGATGTTGTGGTTTTTCATTTGTAGAAATGCAGTGATAGAAGCTTGCTAGTATACCATTTCTCATTTGTGTTACATTACTTTTCATGTGGGTCCTGATATTACTACTAAAGTAAGATGCAAGCTTGTCTATTGGTGCATCTGTTAGCCTGTCTTTGCCTCTCAATGCAAACTGTTTCCTTTTTTCCCCCGTCTTTAGCACTTTGTCACTATAAACATTTTTTACAAGTTGCTGCAAACGATGTTTCAGCCTTTTGAGTAATGATTTATGCACTCCTCTTTGGTCACTTCCACACCGGGATAAGGTCCTTCCCCATCATTCATATTTTGCAGATTGGTGAACGTTGCAGTGTCACCATCACTCACCATCACGTCATAACGCATATTATAATCAAGAGATCGCGGCCACAGTACCTTGGCGGCCTCCACTTCCATATTGGCGGAAGTGCCACTGTAATTTTTCCCACATTTGGGCTTGTGTTTTTCCATATCTTCCTCATGCTTTTCCAGAGTTATTTTCTTTTTTTCTAATAGTGTTTTCAAAATGCTACAACGCGAACAAAACTTAGATAATACAAAGTAATCAAGCACAAGTTTTGTTTCTGCATCAATAGCCACTCCTAACCCAAGATTGGAATGATGACCTCGGGTCTGCCAAGTGCCATCATATGACACAGCAACAGGTACAGTGCCAACCTCATTTGGCAATTCTCCTAATTTTCCATATTCCTTTCGTACAATTGTACGAGATTCTTCTAGTATTTTCACACATTTTTCATTTGCCAGCTTCGTAATATGTTCTTTATATTGTTTGTAGGTTTTAGTGTTCAGTAAAGGCAATCCTTTGAGAGAATTAGCTCTAGAGAAGGAACTATAACAACCACCACTAAGCATTTCACCATAAATACTAAGACCAGTCAAAGTATTTAGTTCATTCTTTGCATTAGGTTTTTCACCAGTCTCATATTTACATTCATTACACTTAATTGTTATAAATGTTTCAAGGTGACGCCTTGAGATTTTCAATATGATATCACTAGTCAAACATGCAGGACAATGCTTCGTTACACTATCTAACACATTGCTCATTTTCATCATCACACATTCATCACGGGACACTTCTAATTCTTCACTCTCATAATAAGATACACGTTTTTTTGCACTGCTGCTCACAGATTTTACCCCAGGTGTTTCACTGCCAGGTGTTGCACTGCCAGGTGTTGCTTCCGTCAGTTCATTCTCGTTATCACTATCGTTTTCAATATCTGACAAAGTCTCAAACTGAATGTTAGGCCCAGATATTCCTGATGTAGAAGGCATGGGTTCATGTTCATGTTCATCCAAATTGTCCGATAAATAAGTATCTACAGACGAAACTATGGAGGCAACATCAGTCTCTTCAACATGTGATGAACGTTGTCTCTGCCTAAGTTTATGGTTGATTAAATTTGAATTCAACAGTTGTTCAATGAGGGATACATTATCATCACTATCAGAGTCAGCAGGCACATCACGAGAGTCAGTAACACGAGAGTCAGTAACACAAGAGTCGGTAACACGAGAGGTAGTAGCAGTAGGTACGCCACAAGGAACAGCGTTCGTGGTACCAGCAGTGCTTCCTTCCTCCTCTCTCTGTAAACCCACATAAAAGTTCCCTGTATTATATCTCAGCTTCGATCTTGCATATAACAACTGTAACTTTTGTTTCTTACTTAGCCTCTTTCCTTTCGGCATGATTCTAGCTTGAAATAGCTGAAATAAACGCAATATAGAGCTGCGATTCAGAGCGACAAACTCTCGCTATGAAGTTTCAAGGGCAACTGACGATGTTATCAGCCTCACAGCCCAGTGAGAGGTGGCAAGGATGCCATGTACTGTATTTTACATCACAAGTAAAGAAAAAATAATGATAAATGTAAAAAAAACATGGCAAAAATTGTCAAATTAGTGACACATGCGCAAGCGCCGGGTCATGGTGATGACGTCATCACATTAATAAAATAGCTATAACTTTACTTAGAAAAATCATAGAAACATACGGATTGCACCAGAGTGTTGCCATATTTTGGCTCGATTTTTTGGTAAGAACAAAAAAAAGAGATTTTCCACCCAAGTTTCTCATTTTCTTCCACGCTACACATCCTCGACCCCGCGTTAGCTAGAAGTTTTTATAGATTTCTTTCATTATTCTGACGTCCAACTCTGAATTTCCGTCGAATACATTTAAATTATAGTTTAATTGTAGTTTGTTGACGTGGTTTACCTTCTTTATCAACATTGTTTCTTTACTGTGTTCACTCTAAATGAGGCAGAGGGTGGTTCAGGGAGCAGCCGGATACACAGCACCATCCGTAAGCCGGATACACAGCACCATCCGTAACCATCCGTAAGCCGGATAAATAGCACCATCCGTAAGGTACATTATTACAACTGTTAATCAAGAAGAGGGTCCCTGAGAGTAGACAGTACATTTGGGTCTTCTTGACTCTTCCTCCTTTTCTTTTGTTTACTTTTATGTCTCTCAACCTACACTGTCTCCCTCTTCACCTGGCGACATGATGTTGGACAGTGAAGGCCGGGGGGGTAGAGAGCCTTCTGCTTTTTCTATCCTTGACTCTCACACTTAGATAATTCACTTGATTTTAATCTAGGTAAAAAGTAGATTGCATCGCTGTGGACTTTCAAGTCATCATCTGCTGTCTTTCCCATGTACTCTCGTGTACTCCCATTTATTCCTATGCATTCCCATGTACTTTCATATGCTCTCATGTGCTCACATATAAGTACTACAGCGTTATGCTTTGTGTCTAACTTATATTTTAATGATCTTTGAAGTATTACCTTCAGTGGTGATCCTTGTCTATGGATCCGCTATTCTCTTGTCATCTTGCGTCTCCCATCACCCAGGCTGTCTGAAGATCACCCTGGATTTCTGCTCGCTAGCATCCCCCCTTCTTTGTTCCTCCGAATTACTTTCCATGTCTTTCCCATCTCTTCGTTTCCCACGTATCTTCAAGCATCTCCATTCGTACCGGGGTTTTCCTTCCCTCCTTTACAGCTCTCTCAGTAATGTAAATGAATGGTTCAGAGAACCGACAAGTTAATACATTAGACACATATGCAACACTTGGGCATCTTTATTGAGGAAACGTTTCGACACACAGTGGCTTCATCAGTCCATACAAAGGAGAATCGTGAAGAACAGGAGGAGTTTGAGGTGGTCAGTCCCTCAACCTTGATTCAGCAGCTACTGCAATACCGCTTTCATTTCCCCACACTCCTCTTTCAACACCCCCCGCACCACCTTCAACACTCCCACACCTCCTCAACACCCCCGCACCTTCGGCGGGGTGAGGAACGGTCGTGATCGCCTCCCCTGACACGAACATTGGCAGACATGTGCGGGAGAGCCCTCATGGAGACAGCGGAGAGTTGACGACCAAGCTTCACTTACCCATCTTCACACTCCTCTTCTCCCTCTGCCATCCCTTAAAACAGACCCAGGAGCCACCCAAACAAACCTTCGCCACTATCCTCGCGAACAAGACTTCAGAAACCCCAAGAAACTCCCTCGGAAAGCGAGGAAATGGGAATATGTGCGCGGTGTTTGCAGCGACGGCAATAGTTCCGCGGGGGTGTCAAGCCTAGAGCGAGAAACACAACGAAGAGAAGCGATATGTCACTAGCGAGTGTGTACGATGGCCCTCAGTATAAACAGATGGGGCTATTAAGAGCCAGGGAACCTGAGACGCTACAACGTCTGATCTCTCATTTTCGGGAGGTGGGAAAGGTGAGAGAGAGAGACTCGTAGGCGAAGTCCCACCTCCTCTTTTTTATTTCCTGTTGACTTATGAGGTCCCATTTCCATCTGGGACAAGATGAAGACAAGGATAAAAAAAAACGAAGTGCATGATAACTGTCCCTTTTAATTAACTTTACGCTTGTGTGTTTTGTGTTAACCCACGTTGCTATCTAGACGCCTTATTTGTTTAACACTTCTTGAATTTCATTTTCCATTTAGATAACCAATGAAAAAAATTATTATAAGTGTTTACATATAACCCGTCGGTCTGTCTCCCCCATGGTAGGGTAACCCAGAGAAAGAAGTACATCTACATGCTCATTCTCTAGCCGTTTTACCAGAAGTAACGAGAGAGTACAACTACTCGAATGAACCCTCCGAACTGCAGCATTTCCAGCCATCCTTCAGAGAGTGCCAGCACTGTGCACTCAGCCTCCAGAACTCAAATCCAGCTCTGCCTTATCTAACATGGCTCATTTATGGGCTTCAAGACAACCACTTGACTCGCACATGTCAATCTTTCTCTTAGACTACTCCATCTCTGTACCATAAATGGTCTTTTAAGTCTTGTGTACCGTATTACTTAACAAAATCTACCTATCTTGAAAAATATCAAAGACAAGGTGGTACGGAAAGTAGATTATGCAAACTGCTTCAGGGAGAAATCCAATTTTTTTCCACGAATTTTTTTATCTACTTCTGAGAGGCTGTGGGTCCCCACATATTATAATTACTTTCAATACTGAACTACAATAGTAAGGAACTAGTATATGAAGGAACTAAAAGAGTAGGAACTAGTATATGAAGGAACTACAACAGTAGGAACTACTATATGAATGAAATACAGTAGGAAGGAACTAGTATATGAAGGAACTACAAGAGTAGGAACTAGTATATGAAGGAACTACAGTAGGAACTAGTATATGAAGGAACTACAACAGTAGGAACTATTATTATTATTATTATTATTATTATTATTATTATTAACTACAGTAGGAAGGAACTAGTATATGAAGGAACTACAACAGTAGGAACTAGTATATGAAGGAACTACAGTAGGAACTAGTATATGAAGGAACTACAGTAGGAAGGAACTAGTATATGAAGGAACTACAACAGTAGGAACTAGTATGGGAAGGACCTAAAATAGTAGGAACTAGTATATGAAGGAACTACAGTAGGAAGGAACTGGTATATGAAGGAACTACAAGACTAGGAACTAGTATATGAAGGAACTACAAGAGTAGGAACTAGTATATGAAGGAACTACAAGAGTAGGAACTAGTATATGAAGGAACTACAAGAGTAGGAACTAGTATATGAAGGAACTACAGTAGGAAGGAACTAGTATATGAAGGAACTACAAGAGTAGGAACTAGTATATGAAGGAACTACAGTAGGAACTAGTATATGAAGGAACTACAGTAGGAAGGAACTAGTATATGAAGGAACTACAACAGTAGGAACTAGTATGTGAAGGACCTAAAATAGTAGGAACTAGTATATGAAGGAACTACAGTAGGAAGGAACTAGTATATGAAGGAACTACAAGAGTAGGAACTAGTATATGAAGGAACTACAAGAGTAGGAACTAGTATATGAAGGAACTACAAGAGTAGGAACTAGTATATGAAGGAACTACAGTAGGAAGGAACTAGTATATGAAGGAACTACAACAGTAGGAACTAGTATGTGAAGTACCTAAAATAGTAGGAACTAGTATATGAAGGAACTACAGTAGGAAGGAACTAGTATATGAAGGAACTACAACAGTAGGAACTAGTATATGAAGGACCTAAAATAGTAGGAACTAGTATATGAAGGAATTACAGTAGGAAGGAACTAGTATATGAAGGAACTGCAACAGTAGGAAATAGTATATGAAGGAACTATAGTAGGAAGGAACTAGTATAGAGAGGAACTCATATAGGAAGGAATCTCTGCAGAAACTATGTTTAGAGCTCTTATAGGATGCTCTTAGGAAGGAAACACTTTAAATAAAGCAAGTGAGTTGTCCGACAGTGTTCTTCCACCTTCTATTGTTCACCACGAACACTGAACACATGCGACAGCTGTTGTAACACATCGTCCCCACCAGCTTTCAGCAAATCAATCGTAATGGCTTCTGTTAATTTGCTTTTCTCAATTTGAATCCACATAATGCAATATTCATTCCCTTAGAACATAAGAACATAAGAAAGAAGGTACACTGCAGCAGGCCTACTGGCCCATGCGAGGCAGGTCCAAGTCTCCCACCGGCTTAGCCAATGCCCCGACCCAGCCAGGTCAGGTTACATTCACTTAAGGAAGGAGCACGGCATCTGACCTAGTAGCACAAACTAGTCAGGTCCAACTCACACCCACCCGCACCCACTCATATATTTATCTAGCCAATTTTTAAAACTACACAACGTTTTAGCCTCTATAACTGTACTCGGGAGTTTGTTCCACTCATCGACAACTCTATTACCAAACCAATGCTTTCCTATATCCTTCCTGAATATGAATTTATCCAACTTAAAGCCATTGCTGCGAGTCCTGTCAATACTAGATATTTTTAGCACGCTATTTACATCACCTTTATTTATTCCTGTTTTCCATTTATACACCTCAATCATATCCCCTAATTCTACGCCTTTCTAGAGAGTGCAGATTCAGGGCCCTCAGTCTATCCTCATAGGAAGATTTCTGATACATGGAATCAACTTAGTCATCCTCCTTTGTACGTTTTCCAGAGCATTTATATCCATTCTGTAATACGGTGACCAAAACTGTGCAGCATAATCTAGATGAGGCCTAACCAAGGATATATAGTGTTGAAGAACAACCTGAGGACTCCTATTATTTATGCTTCTTGATATGAAGCCAAGGATTCTGTTCGCTTTATTGCGAACACTTATGCACTCTGTCTTGGTTTTAGATTACTGCTAACCAGAACTCCTAAATCCTTTTGCAATCAGTAGTATTAAGATCTACATTATTTAGTTTATATGTGGCATGGTTATTGTCCTGTCCAATATTTAAAACTTTGCATTTATCTATATTAAACTGCATTTGCCACTTCTCCGACCACTGCATCAGTCTATTCAAATCTTCCTGGAGTGCTCTAATGTCCTCATTTGAATGAATTGGACGGCCTATTTTGGTGTCATCGGCAAACTTGCTTATGTCGCTATTTATTCCCTCATCTATGTCGTTTATGTAGATTGTGAACAACAAGGGCCCAATACTGACCCCTGTGGAACACCGCTTGTGACACTTCCCCACTCTGATTTCTCCCCATTTATGCAAACTCTCTGCTGCCTATTTGTCTACCATGCCTCTATCCAGGAAAAATTTCTCCTCCTATTCCGTGTGCCTTAATTTTCCTCAATAGTCTCTGATGTGGGACTCTATCAAAATCCTTACTGAAGTCCATATACACAATATCATATTCATTACCATGATCTACCTCCTCAAATACCTTAGTGAAAAAGTTATTAAATTTGTAAGGCAGGAACGCCCTTTTTAAAACCGTGCTGAGATTCATTGATTAATTTATGGTTTTCAAGATGGCTAGAATTGCCTCTGCTATTATTGATTCCATAAATTTTCCCACTATGGAGGTTAGGCTTATTTTGG
>WNWK01048151.1:0-13659 GCA_009830355.1 Cherax destructor
AGGTACAGGGTATTAGGGTTGTCCGCAGAGTTTTCCATTAACGAGGTAGGGTCAGAACTAGGTGCAGTATCAAGGGGCCCGGGGTAGGTTCACAGATTAGGGCATTAATGGTTAGGTTACTTCTTTCTTTTTGTTTTTAAGAAAAATAGAAAGAAAGAAAATAAAAAATAAAAAAAGAATAAAAAGGGGGAACGTGGAGGAATAGCCCCTAGGAGGAATGAAAGGCGTAAATCCCCTCCACGCCCAAGAGGACCTCAACACCGCAAGTAGTGCAGATGCTGCATGGAACCCGTGCCATACCCTACCCTTCATGCCAGTAAACCAGCAATCCGGGATAGCAACCTCACATCCACCGAGCCACCTCGGTGGACAAAAGAGGGCAGCCGGATATCCGCCACAAAGCATACCGCCTTCGGCCACCACCCCCGAATCCGAAAGGTGGCCTCCAGAGATACACCCGTCGCCCGAAAGATACCCAAGGCCACCCCCCGGGAGACCGGAGAGGGATCGGGACATCCCCAGGCGATCCAGATTCCACGGCAAACTACACCACCGCCAAGAACCTCAACGGAATGGGATTGGACCACGGTACCCTTCCCCCTACCTAAGAACTAGAATGCCTGTGGAGAGAAGCTCCCAGGGTAAAAATGGGAAGGAAATAAGGGAGGGATGAGGAGGAGGAGGAGGAGGAAAGGGAAAAGGGAGGATGGGGAAGATGGGAAAGGGGAGGGGGGATTGGGGGGTAATTAGGTTCGGTCTGAGGAAGAAGACCAAGAGGTCCAATTCCTCAGACCGATAGCCTCTTTACCGCGACAAGGAGCCCCCCTTAAAGAGGACTGTACTTGTAATGACAGTAAATGAATATGCTTTATTAAATTATACACCTTGAAAAGAAGGAAATATTTAAAAAAAAAAAAAAAATTCCTACAATTCAAGCAAGAAGTCAATTAGATTTAAGTTACTCCAATTTAGAGCAAGGCACATTATTGAATGAATACTGTTTATAAATGCTGAAATGGTCATTTAAATGACTTATTCAGCAGAAGAAAATTATATATCTTTCACTCAATTTTTTCTTTTATTTTTTCATGTAATCTCAAACTCTGGCCACATCAGATATGTAGGAAGATTGTCTAAAAATTTTTTTAAAAATTTCGGAAGAAAACATAAAACTCGCTCATGGATGACTCCGTGCCTCGCTTCGTATAGCTAATGCAATACTCAATTTTTTTTTCTTTTGAAGAGAGAATTCAGGGCAGTAGAGAAAACAATGAAAACAAGAGAGAAAGTATTATGTTTTCAATTATTTTATTTTGTAAATTACTTCCCACTTATGATACTCTCGTTTTCAGAGAGCCTTATGTAAAATCTCTGACCTTAAAATTAAAAAAGAAAAGGAAAATAATTTCTTAGGTATAAATGTGTATATTTGAGAAGGTTTTGATCAAGCACCTTCCATATTATGGAGAAATGCAGTTATGCTTGGTAACCTCACGAGTACACAAATAGTGAACATAATTTGATGCAGCTAAGTACAAAACACTCATACAGTAATAGGTAAATTGGAAATGTTTGTAATCAGATGTTAAACATAATATATACATGGACTCAAGTGTTAACAACTGTGTTTCTTGATTACTCTAACAACCAACAGAAGAGATTACACTCGTCATCATGCAATATGCTTCAACATATGCAACATTCCCATTCATTACTTAATGCTTTGAAATATCAAAACTTTACAATTAAAATTTATCACTCAAACCAGCAAAAATTTGTCTGCATACTCAACCATTAAAGACAATGTGAAGAGATTTTGTAGGACGATGAAGAATATATAGATAAATATGCATCAAGATTTTTTTGACGAGAACAAAAATGCTGTGCTAACTCTTAAGTAGATATTCTATTGAATTTTTTTTGCTGAATACTGTACTACAAGATGTAATGCTAACATGAAATGTGGGTAAAGGCATATAGGGGACCGAGTACCTACATACAATAGTAAAATGTACAGCATGAGGTCTCTCAGGTGGTGGAGTGGCAGCTGTGGGCAAAAATTCCCTGAGATGACTATGCAATATCTGAAATTGCACAGGTAAGGATGAGGCCACAATCCTATCATTCATATTTTGAAGCATCCTGCAAGGTGTAACATGCCTTTTTTAAACGAGTAGATGCAACTTGCTAATTGGCTATGCCAGCATCTGGCCAAGCCACATGTATATGTATCAAGTCATGTTGGGATCGCACTTGACCAGGTACGTTTTATTTCTCCAACTGTACTGAAAATCTACCCTACAGTATTTTGCTTCTTCAATTATTAAAACACTTTCCCATCAAAATTCACTTATCAAGACATACAGTGCTCAAAATAAAAAAATGTACTCAATGCCTACTTACAACTGATGGCAAAGGCAGGAAGTTCTCTAACAAATAAGCCAACACATAACCTTGTACTCATAATGAAGCAGAGTAAAACCTCAGAGGCTAAAGAAAGTACTGGACTTCAAAATGGGTGACTTGCAAAAAAAAATAACATAAGTATATTTACAATTTTTTACACACTGAGTACCACCATTCAATTGCTAAGTGATTTATACTCAGTATTGCACACACTTTCCAGCTCTTGAAATCAAAATGTGAAAACTATTACAATTTACAAAGGTCTGCAATAAAAAAAACATAATACAATATTATATATAAAGGTTTACTTACAGAAAAAAGTATGCAGTATTTTGTTGAGCAGACCCCTGCTGTGTTTACACATCACATTACTGAGCTGGGGAGCACTGCATCCAACAACTTGCTTTAAATGACCAGAACCACCACTTCAGTAACACTAATTTCTGTTTTACACTTTAAAAGCATTAATAAATAACATTAATACATATATAATTAAAGCTTCGCAATACACAAGGAAAATGGCCTTCAAAAACGTCAGTCGTGACTCAAAAATATAAACGTGTCCTTAACCAAATTAAAACTTTGATCTCAAAAAAAAAAAAAAAAAAAAAAAAAAAAAAAGGCAAATATAGAAATAAAATGAACCTCACGAATTTGTAAATACACTATGTGCTACAACTTTAAAATCTTCATCCAATTGCCTACCTACAGTTTCTTAAGTCAAAAATTAGAATATTACTTTATCACTATCACAGAAGAGGAACAAAGCACTTTACTGACATGTTTTTAGTATATCATGAAACACGTAGTGTGTAGTAGTGTATTATATATTACTCAGTAAATATGCACCAGGCAGCTTCATGATGACTACCACTCATTACATAATGAGCAAAAATAATACAACTACTTACTACGATTAGTTTACAATTCTTCAACAGCTATGTATCCCATCAACTTCATGTGAATCCTAATGGAAAAATTAACATGTCAGCCATGCTTTATTTTCTGTATGAGTCATTAACACCCAATAACCAAACCAATGTGGGCTAAACAAAAATTATCCCAATTCACAAATTAAAAGTTTTTGTAACATTTAAAATTAGTGTTTTCACTGAAATTAACTATTGTATTCTATCAATTTTGCATTGGATAACACACTGCTCAAAACACATTCAAATGTTAAAGTCTATAATACAGCACCATATTAGCTGGCACTGTTCTGCAATAGTTTTATTCTTCCATGGAATTATCTTTGTCACAGGCTTCATTGAGATTATCAATTATCTTGTTAATCTGGAATACTTGAGGTTGTCCTGGACCCTCTTCTACAACATTAACACCAGTGTCTGTGAGTGAGGAAGAAGGTCCTATAAAGTTGCTGGTACTGGCACCACTGCTGCATGCCATTTCCTCTGCACAATCTCCTATATGCTTTGGTATTCCTGTGTCAACACAGGCAAAATGCTGTGGCAAATTCAAGTCAAATTTTGTGCCTGAAAAAATAGAGGGAAATATAAGTGTATATTTTCAGTAATAAATATAGCACTCAGGATTTGTGAAGGTTTAGTTTTAAAATTAAAAATCACAAACATTTAAAAACAAGACAAATGCGCTTTCTCTCCATACAAACCATAGCCTTCAAATTTATTCATGCCCTAAATGACATGTGGCTAAAATATGCTTTAGCAGAGCAATACAGGTGTAAATTGTGAATTTATAAATAAAATACTCTCATGATCACAGTCAAGTCTGTATGGAACGTAGAGTACAGTAGGGCCCTGCTTTACGGTGCTTCACCTTACGTCGTTTCGCTAATACAGACATTTCAAATATGACCAAAACTCATTATATGGCTCCCCTCCACCTGACTCGCTAATATGATCACCGAACGCCATTTGGTTTGTTTACATTCTCCGTGAGCTCTGCGTCCCTCCATTATGTCTGGGAACTTTCCAAAATTTCAAGTGTTTTAAAGTTATTGCATATTTTATATATTGATTATTAGGTAGTAGGTTGGTAGTCAGCAACCACCCAGGGAGGTACTACCGTTCTGCCAAGTGAGTGTAAAACAAAAGCCTATATTTGTTTTACATGATGGCAGGATTGCTGGTGTCTTTTTTGTCTCATAAACATGCAAGATTTCAGGTACATCTTGATACTTCTACTTACACTTAGGTAACGCTACACATACATGCACACGTTTATGTATACACACTCATCTTGAGTTTTCTTTGATTTTATCTTATAGTTCTTGTTCTTATTGCTTTTCCTTTCATATCCATGGGGAAGTGGAATAAGAATCTTTCCTCCGTAAGCCATGCGTGTTGTAAAAGTCAACTAAAATGCCGGGAACAATGGGCTAGTAACCCCTTTTCCTGTACAGCTTACTAAAAAAAAAAAAAGAAGAAAACCGTCAAAGTGGGATGTTTGAATGTGCATGGATGTTGTGCGAATGACAAGAAAGATGATTGTAGATGTTATGAATGAAAAGAAGCTGGATGTTCTGTCTTTAAGTGAGACAAAGATGAAGGGGGTAGGAGAGTTTCAGTGGGAAGAAATAAATGGGATTAGGTCAGGGGTTTCAAATAGAGTTAGAGCTAAAGAAGGAGTGGCAATAATGTTGAATAATCAGTTATGGAAGGTAAAGAGGGAATATAAATGTATAAATTCAAGGATTATGTGGAGTAAAATAAAGGTTGGATGTGAAAAGTGGGTTATAGTAAGTGTTTATGCACCTGGAGAAGAGAGAAGTGTAGAGGAGAGAGAGAGATATTTTCTGAAATGTTGAGTGAGTGTGTGGGGAGTTTTGAACCAAGTAAGAGTAATTGTGGTTGGGGATCTTAATGCTAAAGTGGGTAAAAATGTTGTGGAGGGAGTAGTAGGTAAATTTGGGGTGCCAGGGGTAAATGTAAATGGGGAACCATTAATTGAGCTATGTGTAGAAAGGGGTTTGGTAATAAGTAATACATATTTTATGAAAAAGAGGATAAATAAATATACAAGGTATGATATAGCACGTAAGGAAAGTAGTTTGTTAGATTATGTATTGGTGGATAAAAGGTTGATGGGTAGACTTCGGGATGTACATGTTTATAGAGGGGCAACGGATATATCGGATCATTATTTAGTTGTAGCTACAGTTAGAGTAAATGGTGGATAGGACAAAAAGAAAATGGCAACAGCAAGTAAGAGAGAGGTAAAACTGTATAAACTAAGGGAGGAGGAAGTTAGGGTGAGATATAAGCAACTATTGGCAGAAAGGTGGGTTAGTGCAAGTATGAGTAGTGGGGGGTAAGGGGGTTTGAAGAGAGTTGGGATAGTTTTAAAAATGCAGTATTAGAATGTGGGGCAGATGTTTGTGGCTATAGAAGGGTGGGTGCAGGAGGAAAGAGGAGTGAGTGGTGGAATGAAGTAAAGGATGTGATAAAAGAGAAAAAGGTAGCTTATGAGAGGTTTTTACAAAACAGAAGTGTTAATAGAAAAGCAGAGTATATGGAGAGTAAAAGGAAGGTGAAGAGAGTGGTGAGAGAGTGCAAAAGAGCAGATGAAAGAATGGGAGAGGCTCTGTCAAGAAATTTTGCTGAAAACAAGAAAAAATTTTGGAGTGAGATAAACAAGGTAAGAAAGCCTAGGGAACGAATGGATTTGTCAGTTAAAAACAGAGTAGGGAAGTTAGTAGATGGGGAGCTGGAGGTATTGGGTAGATGGCAGGAATATTTTGAGGAACTTTTAAATGTCGATGAAAAAAAAGGGAGGCGGTAATTTCATGTACTGGCCAGGGAGGTACAACATCGTTTAGGAGTGAAGAAGAGCAGGATGTGAGTGTGGGGGAGGTGAGTGAGGCATTACGTAGAATGAAAGGGGGTAAAGCAGCTGGAACTGACGGGATCATGACAGAAATGTTAAAAGCAGGGGAGGATATAGTGCTGGAGTGGTTGGTATTTTTGTTTAATAAATGTATGAAAGAGGGAAGGTACCTAGGGATTGGCAGAGAGCATGTATAGTTCCTTTATATAAAGGGAAGGGGGATAAAGAGAGTGTAAGAATTATAGGGAATAAGTTTCCGAGTCCTGCCAAGTGAGTGTAAAACGAAAGCCTGTATTTGTTTTACATGATGGTAGGATGGCTGGTGTCTTTTTTTCTGTCTCATAAACATGCATGATTTCAGGTATGTCTTGTTACTTCTACTTACACTTAGGTCACACTACACATTCATGTACAAGCATATATATATACACACCCCTCTGGGTTTTCTTCTATTTTCTTACTAGTTCTTGTTCTTATTTCCTCTTATCTCCATGGGGAAGTGGAACAGAATTCTTCCTCCGTAAGCCTTGCGTGTCGTAAGAGGCGATTAAAATGCCGGGAGCAAGGGGATAGTAACCCCTTCTGTGTATATTACTAATTGTAAAAGGAGAAACTTTCGTTTTTCCTTTTGGGCCACCCCGCCTTGGTGGGAAACGGCCAACGTGTTGAAAGAAGAAGTTTACTGAGTATACCAGGTAAAGTGTATGGCAGGGTTATTATTGAAAGAATTAGAGGTAAGACAGAGAGTAGGATTGCAGATGAGCAAGGAGGCTTTTAGAGTGGGTAGGGGATGTGTAGATCAAGTGTTTACAGTGAAGCATATATGTTAACAGTATTTAGATAAAGGTAGGGAAGTTTTCATTGCATTTATGAATTTAGAAAAGGCATATGATAGAGTGGATAGGGGAGCAATGTGGCAAATGTTGCAAGCGTATGGAATAGGTAGTAAGTTACTGAAGGTTGTAACGAGTTTTTATGAGGATAGTGAGGCTCAGGTTAGGGTGTGTAGGAGAGAGGGAGATTACTTTTCGGTAAAAGTAGGTCTTAGACAGGGATGTGTAATGTCACCATGGTTGTTTAATATATTTATAAATGGGGTTGTAAAAGAAGTAAATGCTAGGGTGTTGGGGAGAGGGGTGGGATTAAATTATGGGGAATTAAATGCAAAATGGGAGTTGACACAGTTACTTTTTGCTGATGATACTGTGCTTATGGGAGATTCTAAAGAAAAGTTGCAAAGGTTAGTGGACGAGTTTGGGAGGGTGTGTAAAGGTAGAAAGTTGAAAGTGAACATACAGTAGAACGTCATTTAGCACGAGATTATGTTGCACGTTACGGGTATTGCACGATTTAAGATTTGCGACACAATCATCATCTTACACGACTTAAAGATGATATTACACGGTTCGACAGGAGGGGAAAATTTGTTAGCGCGGTCGCCTGCGGTGGGTTAAACCATTGAGTCAGTGGGGGAGTCCTTGTGCCATCCCCTGCCACCCTCACCCACCCACGCATCCCTCCCAGCGTTCAGTTTGGTTCGTACACGTGCAGGACGATAAGTATTTTGAAGCTCGCTGTGTTTATTTACATTCATTTCCTCATTTTCATTGCATTTTGATAAATATACCAAGCAATCATGGCACCCAGTAAGCATACAAGTGTTCCAGCAAGTGACAAGAAAAAGTTTAAGCGTTCAAGTCTAGGAATTTCAAAGAAAATCGAGATATTAGATAAGCTTAAGAGTGGCTCACGTGTGAGGGATATAGTGAGGGCCTATGGCCTTAATGAAGCGTCAGTTCGTACGATTAGGAAGAATGAAGCAAATATACGAGCTTGTGTAATGAATAACCCAAAATGTGACCTCATGAAAAGAATGACACGTAGGTCCCAACAAGTAAATAAAACTGAAAACTTGTTGCTTGAGTGGATCGAACAGAAAACAAAGAAAGGTGCACCACTTAGTTTTCTCTTAATTAGGGAAAAGGCCTTACAGTTGTTTAAAGCACTGTGTGATAAGGAAGGAAGGCCTGAAAACGAGTGTATGTTTACCACAGGCCGGTTCAAGAACTTTAAGTTGCATAATAAGTTACATAATATTAAGTTTTCTGGTGAAAGTGCTTTAGCTGATCATACAGCAGCAAGTAATTTCACTGCTGAATTTCAGGAACTTATTTCTGAGGGTGGCTATGAGCCACAGCAAGTGTTTAACCTTTTCAGGGTTATTGACGTACTAGTACGGCTTACGCGCTGGGGTTATTGACGTACTAGTACGCATAAATTCTAGCGCCTTCAAATTAAGCGCGAAATGGCTGGTAGGCCTAGTGGTGAGAGAATGGGTCTGCGTGGTCAGTGTGCGCAGTAGGAAAAAAATCGGGGAGCCAGTAGTGCATTGTGGGAACGCCATGTTAGTACACCCTGATCACCATGCCTGGCAGTAAGAAACTCCTCACTCCTCGGCGAATTGGGACTCTTTTGTTCCCCAGTGACAGTTCTAACACCGATGGGAGTGTCAGTGGTGATGAGTTTCAAGGTTTTGAGGCAGTTGTGACTGAAACTAATGACCATAATACCGGTAATATTGAGGAAAACCCAGACGACCCTCAGCCCTCCACCTCCGGTGCTGTGGCATCTTGTTCACGCTCAATTGTACCAGAACGAAAGAGGAAACTGTTATTTACTCATATCCCAGACTCTGATGTGAGCAATGGTGATGATAGTGATAGTGAATTTGAACTCCAAGCTCTTCAAAACAGTTCCAGTAGCGAGAGTGGAGTGGAATATTCTCCAGTGAAGCGTCAGTATATACGACGGTATATGCGCTCTGGTAGCGTGCCATATGCTGTTCCAAGGGGAAGGAGTACATCTCGGAGTACATCCCGTGGGCGTACAACAGGAAGTGATAGTGAAAATGAAAATGATAGTGTTGCAATTGGAATGAGAAATGCGCAAGCATCTGTTAGTGGTAGTGGTGGTGGTGCCAGGCGCGAGGCACCAGCAGTGGACCATGCTGGCACCGACGCCGCTGAGTCAGCTCAGCTACAACAAAGCCAACCCTCACCCACCCACCAACCCCCACAACCACAACCTCCACAACCCCCACAACCACCTGTAAATATCCAGTACCCACCAGCAGACCACACCTGGGATTGGCAAGAAGCTGACAATTTTATTCCCAGTCCCCATCAGTTTGATGAAAGTCAATGTGGAATACGCCCATCTTGTCCACTTGGGAACAATGCCAGTGAACTGGAATGCTTTGAATTATTCTTTGATGAACCTCTGATGGATATTATTGTCAGCGAAAGCAACAGATACTACGAGTACACCATGGCAAACAATACTTTCACCAACATCACGCCTCAACAGGTGGAAAGAGACAACTGTGGCTGAGATGTATCTTTTCTTTGCCACAATAATGCTTATGCCACATGTTTATAAGCACAGTGTCAAATCATACTGGTCGACAGACCGCCTGATTGCAACACCAGGTTTCAGTGATATAATATCAGGGAATCGATTTGTGCTACTGCTAAGGATGCTACACTTTTCAGACAAAACCACGCCTGACAGAAACGACAGGTTATATAAGATTAGAAATGTGTTTCTGTATCTGAAAGAGAAATTCAATATGCATTTTTATCCCTTCAGGAAGCTTGTTATTGACGAGTCACTGATTCTGTTCAAAGGTAGACTGTCGTTCAAGCAGAATATAACAAGCAAGAGGAAACGCTTTGGTATAAAGTTGTTTGTGCTTTGTGATTGCTCCAGTGGTATTGTATTGGATATTATTGTGTACACTGGAAGTTATACATTGCAAGATACCAGGAGGTTATTAGGTATCTCTGGTGATGTGGTTAGAACAATGATGGAACCATATCTTGGTAAGGGGCATATATTATATACTGATAACTGGTACACAAGCCCCTCCCTCAGTGATTTTTTGCATGTGAACTTGACAGATGTGTGCGGAACAGTGCGTGGAAATCGTAAGCATATGCCAAGGTTCAATGCAGGCACTCGTAGAGGTCAGGTGCAAGCGTTTGCTGCCAATGACATCATGGCATTTCGGTGGCATGACAAACGAGATGTCACACTGTTGTCATCTATTCACCCTAACGAAATGACAGACACTGGCAGGGTGAGTAGAGACCGATGAACCCATTCTAAAACCTGCAGCTGTGATGGATTACACCCTCAATATGCGATTAGTGGACAAATGTGACATGCAAATTGGGTTTGCTAATTGGGTTTGCTGATTGTGTTCGCAAGAGTTACAAGTGGTACATAAAACTCTTTTTTCACATTCTGGACATTACCATGCTCAATGCTTATAATATTTATAAGTTGAAGACCACAAACAAACCACCATATGGCGAATTTTGTTTGTCTGTCATCAGACAAATAATATTCAAGTACCAAGGAGCAACACCTGCAATAGAAACCCGCCCAACACCAAGTCATCAACACCTACCCTCTCGTCTGAGGCCTGGTGGTGAACACTTCCTAACAAAACTGCCTGCTACTGCTTGCAAGAAAAATGCTCAGAAGAGGTGTTTTGTCTGTGCACATACAAAAAAAAACGCCCCCAACAACGCAAAGACACTAGCTTTATGTGTGTGGAATGTGAAACACCACTGTGCATGGAACCATGTTTCAGAGACTTCCACAGGCTGCAGAACTTCTAGAAACATGTCCAGTGACTATGTATGTATATATATGATTGAACAATATAAATAACTAATATTTGTTATTGTAAAAATTTGTAAATACATTGTGTAAACAAATTAGTGAAAGAAACTTCATGTGAATATTGTGTAATAAATAGTGAGTGAATATTTGAAAAACAGCACTTATATTGGTCTCACAGGCCATAAAAGTTATTTGAAAAAAAAAAAAAAAAAAAAAAAATCGATCAGAAAAGTCCAAGAAAGAAAAAAAAATATTACCGGGTGACCGGCAGTCGGCGATGTTGCCGACACCGGTTCCATTTTCGTCAACTTCAATTCTCTATATCTCGGTGAGTATTGATCGCAAAAATGTATTTTTTAGCCTATTAGATTTAGAAAAAAAAACTATCATTTCATAATTTTTTTTTTTTTTTTTTGAAATTCATGGACCTTGAGAACGAGATTCAGAGACCCCCCTTGGACCCTGAAAGGGTTATTGCTGACGAAACAGGTGTTTTCTGGAAGAAAATGCCAACACGAACTTATATGTATTACATTTTTTCAAACAATTCTCATTAGTCTATGAAAAAAAATTCTGTTGTGTAATTAAAATTGTAGCTACTGCATGTTGTGTTAAACATTGCTTGTCGTGAATAAAATAAAATTCCTTCAGTTTCTTTAAATTCTGACTTCAGAGAGAATTATAGGTATCCCCTGTTTATCATGTAGGATGAGAGGGATAGCTAAGCTAGCCTAATTTTCCTGTAGATGCCCACGGTATAATTAAAGTTACTGTACATTATGGAGAAAAGAATTTCCATCTACATTTTCTATTCAATTAAAAATTTTGTGGAAGAATCAGATAGGCTTGAAAAACCTGTAAACATGAATATGAATCGGTAAAGAAGTACACCACATACAAACTAAATAATGTAGATCTTAATACTACTGATTGCAAAAAGGATTTAGGAGTTCTGGTTAGCAGTAATCTAAAACCAAGACAGCAGTGCATAAGTGTTCGCAATAAAGCGAACAGAATCCTTGGCTTCATATCAAGAAGCATAAATAATAAGAGTCTTCACGTTGTTCTTCAACTCTATATATCCTTGGTTAGGCCTCATCTAGATTATGCTGCACAATTTTGGTCACCGTATTACAGAATGGATATAAATGCTCTGGAAAACGGACAAAGGAGGATGACAAAGTTGATCCTGTGTATCAGAAATCTTCCTTATGAGGATAGACTGAGGGCCCTGAATCTGCACTTTTAGAAAGGCATAGAATTAGGGGGATATGATTGAGGTGTATAAATGGAAAACAGGAATGAATAAAGGGGATGTAAATAGCATGCTAAAAATATCTAGTATTGACAGGACTCGCAGCAATGGCTTTAAGTTTGAAAAATTCAGATTCAGGAAGGATATAGGAAAGCATTGGTTTGGTAATAGAGTTGTCAATGAGTGGAACAAACTCCCGAGTACAGTTATAGAGGCTAAAACGTTGTGTAGGTTTAAAAATAGGTTAGATAAATACATGAGTGGGTGCGGGTGGGTGTGAGTTGGACCTGACTAGCTTGTGCTACAAGGTCAGATGCCGTGCTCCTTCCTTAAGTGAATGTGACCTGACCTGACTGGGTTGGGCATTGGCTTAAACCGGTGGGAGACTTGGACTTGCCTCGCATGGGCCAGTAGGCCTGCTGCAGTGTTCCTTCTTTCTTATATTCTTATATTCTTATATCAGTCAGCAAGAGAAAAGTGCACCGGGCTTCAAGGCAGCAAAGGATCGCTTCACCTTGCTCCTTTGTGTTAATGCATCAGGTGATTTCAAGTGTAAGCCCATGGTTATTTACCGCTCTAAGACTCCTCGTGCTTTGAAAGGTGTGGATAAAAACACCTTACCAGTTATTTGGAAGTCAAACCAGTCAGCATGGATGACAGAGTAAATATTTATTGACTGGTTTAAGCATCACTTTATTCCTGAAGTCAAGTTTTACCTGCACAGCAAGAACCTTGCATTCAAGGCTCTCTACATTCTTGATAATTCCCGTACTCATCCAAAAGCTTTGCTGGATGTGACCCCACATATAAAAGTTGTATTTTTACCTCCAAATACAACATCTCTGATACAACCACTGGACTGGGGAGTTATTCAGACATTCAAGTGTAACTACACAAAAAAAAATGATAAAAAAAACTAGTTGCATCAATGGACTCTGACTCCAACCTGGCAGTACCAAGCTTCTGGAGTAAATTTAACATTGCAGATGCCATCAGCTATGCTAGAAGTGCATGGAATGAAGTACCCCAATCAACATTAAATGCAGGTTGGGGAAAGTTATGGCCTTCTGTAGTTAATTCTTTCTCTGGTTTTCCCTTGCTTGAGAGTCAGGTTCAGGAAATTGTTCAGCTGGCAAGGAGATTACCAGGTGATGGTTTTGAAGATATGAATGAAGATGATGTGAATGAACTCTTAGAAGATGATGATGAAGACAGGAGTCCAGAGGAAATGTTGGCAGAGTTCGATGCACAGATGCAAGGGAGGGAGATAATAGAAGAAGAACCTGAAGAAAACAGTTAACATTGCAGCAGTTACGTGAGCAGTTCCATAATATTGGTAAAATTGCAGACTTTTTCACTGAAGAGGAACCTGACAAAGCTAGAAGCAGGGCTTTCAAACGGGGTCTAGACCAGCTGATGATGCCTTACCGTCAGCTGTATAATGCAATGCAGAATAAAAGAGCCCAGAGATCCATTACAGAATTTATGCACACTGCAATACA
>WNWK01048152.1:0-13658 GCA_009830355.1 Cherax destructor
TTGTTTTTCATTGATCCACACCCCCAACAACTTCTCAACCTCATCCACTGTTTTCGATCTATTTTTCATTAACATATCAAACCTTTTTGCAACATTAGTGTCCTTCATTTCTTTTCTCTTTGCCAGGATAGTGGTGATAGTAGATTGTTTTTTTCCGTACATCCTGGCAAGCTCGCTCACACGTACACCACTCTCATATTTTTCAACAATCTCTTTCTTCAGTTCGATGGTGTTCCTCACTCTCTTTACCACAGGGGTGCCACTAGGAAGCTTCTTTGGACCCATGGTGACTTATTTCAGTGACAATCACTAAACCACCAATAAACACAACAAATGTATTGTGAATGTTTGAAAGAGCACGCTGGGTATTGTTCACTCAAGTGTAAACAACGCTAGACTGACGTCCTGCGCGGCGAGGCATGCAAGCAGGTGGACAGGTCTGGTACGGACCGCTACACGAGTAAAAACTGCTACATGAGAAAAATATTGACCGTAAAAAGCAACCTTTACACGAAAAAATCGTTATTCGGACAGACCGTTACTCGGGGTTCTACTGTATTGCAGTGTTGATTATGTGAGCTGAATCCTTTAGATAACAGGCAGAGTAATCGGGTTTTGCCCCTAGCTCTCTTAACTAATATTGTAATATACTGAGCTTTTGTGGAAAAAATTGTGGCACTGGGGAAGTCCATGGGGTTGGAGGTTAGTAGCAAGGATGTGGAAGAGTTGGTGGAAGACCACAATGAAGAGCTAACCACTGCAGATCTGCAAGAGCTTCATCTGCAACAGAAACAGTCCACAGCTCGAGAAATTGCTTCAGAGGAGGAGGAAGAGATGGAAGAAGTTGTCTTCTTCAAAGATTAAGGAGATTTGTGCCAATTGGACTGATGTGCAAAGATTTATGGATCATTTTCACCCTAACAAAGCTGTTGCAGGCCGTGCTGGCAACATGTACAATGACAATGTGGTGTCCCATTTTAGGCAAGTTTTAAAGAGACGCCAGACACAGAACTCTCTGGACAGTTATTTTGCGAGACAGGGGTCCAGTGACTCTCGAGCTGGTCCTAGTGGCATTAAAAAACAAAGAAGGGAAGTAACCCCAGATAAGGACTTGTTACCTCATGTCTTTATGGAAGGAGATTCCCCTTCCAAACAATAAAAAAATTTCCATCCTCTCCCCTCCTCCCGTCTTCCACACATCAACAACTCTTCAATCAAGGTAAGTGTCATGGCTCTAATTGTTTTATTTTTCATGTCTCATTGTTTTCTGTGTAATTAAATGTATATTTAATGTAGATTTTTTTTATTTTAATACTTTTGGGTGTCTGGAACGGATTAATTGAATTTCCATTATTTCTTATGGGAAAAATATTCGGAAATCGTAACACAGTGGTCCCTCCGTTTTCGTGCTTAATCCGTTCCTGAGGGATGCACTAAAACTGAAACACACGAAAACTGAAGCCATTTTCCCCATAAGAAATAATGTAAATTCAATTAATCCATTTCAGACACCCAGGAGTATATTAACAAAAAATATTTTTTTAGAGATTAAATATAGATTTACATACAGAAAAGGATTACAAATAAATATAAAGCACTAATAACATGTATAAATGAACATTTAACATCACACTTACCTTTATTAGCGACTCTTGTTGGTGTATGGAAGATGGAGAGAGAGGGAGGCGAGTTTATTGTTGGGAGGCAGGACAAAATGCTTCTTTGTGACACTAATATCAGCTCTATGGCTTATTTATCTATCACAATTCATCTAATATGACATAATAAACAATATAAATAACACAAAAATCTGATATACACTCTAGAATGAATAAAATATGTGTCATTACGAATGTGGTGGCGGGCATAATCGGTCCAGCTATGAAAACATCTTCAAATTCTCTCCTCCTTCAGACGCATTAGTATAAGAGAAAACGGAGTTTGTAATGCTAACTGCATTAGATCACTTCTTTCCAGTCGGCTACATGGATTGAACAGAATTCATTCCTGTCTAGGCTGGTAACAACAACAACTGATTTGTTGACAAAACTCCCGAACATTGTACACTCTCATTCTCTCTCGTTTATTCATTTAATCTTGTTTACTCATCTCTCACTCTACATTAAGACTGCCTCTTACCACCACTGCCTCTAACACTGCCTCAACCAACAAACAAGTACCACTGCCTCTCACCACCACTGCCTCTCACCACCACTAGTTTCCAGTCAGCTTCACGGAGTGAACAGAATTCAATCCTGTCCAGGCTGGAAACAGCAACAACTGGTTTGTTGGTGTATGAGAGAGGCAGGAGAGTTTGGAGGAAGGACAAGATAGCTCTTCAATACGACACTGATATAAACTCTACGGCTTATTTATCTATCACAATTAATCTAATATGACATAATAAACAATATTAATAACATAGAAACATGATATATACTCTAGAATGAATAAAATATGTCATCATGTATGAGAGAACTGGCGGTAGTATTGTTTTTGTTGGGTATATGGGCCACTGCTGGTGGAGGTCGGCAGCAGCAGCAGGCCGCCACCAGCTCTATTCACACAATGTATATAATTTATAAATAAGAAATATTTACACTTAAATTTATAAATAAGGAATATTCACACTTCTATAAATAAGAAAGATTTACACTTACCTAGGAGGAGATGTTGGCAGACGGCAGCTCTAGTCTGTCCCTATATTCCTCAAACAAACAATGGAGGAGTTAGGTTTCGTGTCGTCATTTTTCTATAGATTAATGGCTTAACTTACTTGCTACACTGTTAATGCTACACTTTAACGCCGGCTGGTGCTATAGCCTTTATCGACTCCACTTTGATACTTTGCTACGATTTCTTTCTTTAATTCTATGGTGTTCCTCACTTTCTTTACCAAAGGACTGACACTAGGAGCTTTCTTTGGGCCCATGGTGGCTTATTTAGCAGTCACACACAATAATCAAGGGCCAAAAACAATGGATTGTTAAGAAATGTTTAGTATGAACTCGCAGGATAATGTTCACTCGACCAGAAACAATGCTACACTGCCTAAGAATGTGCGTGGGAGGCTGGCTTGCGGGCTTTGTATGTGCGCTGGGCACTGGACAGGTTCCGTACCATGAACAAAAATGGAGGGAATCACACGAAAACAGAGGTAAATTTTCCCCGAAAAAACTGCACGAAAACTGAAACACACGAAAACAGAGATACACGAAAATGGAGGGACCACTGTATTCGGTTTCAGTCACTCACTCTGGAACGGATTATTACGAAAACCGGGGGTCCACTATTTCTTTTCTTATGCCAAATCAAAAACGAGAACATCCAGTATTGGGCCCCTACTTAAACGGGATGGGTCCTACACAAATGACAGCAAGGAAATGAGTGAGCTACTAAAGTCCCAGTATGAGTCAGTTTTGAGCGAGCCGCTAACCAGACAGAGTCGAAGTCCTAAATTAATTTTTTATGAGTGCCACAGAACTTGGTAGACGCAAACCTATCTGACATTATCCTGACGCTAAATGACTTCAAAAAGGCAATAATTGACATGCCCATGCACTCCGCCCCAGGCCCAGACTCGTGGAACTCTGTGTTCATCAAGAACTGCAAGAAGCCCCTATCAGGTGCTTTTAACATGCTATGGAGAGGGAGCATGGACACTGGGGTCGTCCCGCAGTTACTAAAAACAACAGACATAGTCCCACTCCACAAAGGTGGTAGTAAAGCAATAGCAAAGAACTACAGACCAATAGCGCTAACGTCCCATATCATAAAAATCTTTGAAAGGGTTCTAAGAAGCAAGATCGCCATTCGTCTAGATACCCATCAATTACACAACCCAGGGCTGCATGGGTTTAGAGCAGGTCGCTCCTGTCTGTCCCAACTACTGGACCACTACGACAAGGTCCTGTGGATACTCTAGAAGACAAACAGAATGCAGATATTATATACACAGACTTTGCAAAAGCCTTTGACAAGTATGACCATGGTGTAATAGCACACAAAATGTGTGATAAAGGAATAACAGGAAAAGTTGGTAAATGGATCTATAATTTCCAAACAAATAGAACACAAAGAGTAGTAGTCAGCAGAGTAAAGTCTGAGGCGGTTACGGTGAAAAGCTCTGTTCCACAAGGCACAATACTCGCTCCCATCTTGTTCCTCATCCTCATATCTGACAGACAGTAATATAAGCCACAGTGCCGTGTCTTCCTTTGCAGATGACACCACCAATATGGTGGTTAGGTAGTTAACCTGCCGGCCGGCAGTACCACTGGGTATGTAATCAAACCCAATGTGGAGACTGCTGAGGCAACCTGACTGACAGTGTACACCAGACTCTCAGAGTGTACTCCTGATTTCGGAATATACTTGCTGGTGACAAGGACTTTGACTCTCACAAATATGCACTGGCCTTTGAGAGTTTTCACCAGATTGCCTCACAGGGTAAATCTACTGGTCTTTGAGAGTGTTAACCAGACTCTTGTGGATTACATCTACTGGATTTGAATGTTCACCAGACTGTCGAAGAGGACACTTGCTGACTTAGACTACTACCTCAGGGACCTGTGTCTCTCTCGTCAGGGAACACCGACGTGGAAAGCCAGGGTGTGTACCTGGTGAGCGTGTCAGAGGACACAGACATGTGGAAAGTCAGGGTGTTGTACCTGGTGAGCTTTGTGTCAGGTGACACGGACAGAAGCATTGTGGAAAGCCAGGGTATGTTGTACCTGGTGAACTTGTCAGGTGACATGGATACCTTAGTACAGTGGACCCCTGGAAATCGAACATTCTTCATTCCAGAATGCTCTTCAAGTGCTGTTACCAAACGAATTTATTCCCATAAGGAATGATGTAAATTAGATTAGTCCATTTCAGACCCCCAAAAATACACCTATAAAAGCACTTACAATAATAAACTTACATAATAGGGCGAGTTGGGAGTGTTCGATTTCCGAGGGTCCACTGTATTGTGGAAAGTCAGGGTGTGGTAACCTGGAGTGTCAGGTGACACGACAAGTTAGAAAGGGTCGTGTAACTCGGAGTGTTGAAGTGTCAAATGACGTGGTGCAAAGGTTTCCTTAGAGACAGTGTCATGACACTGGGGAAAAGGCAGTGTCGTGGATACCACGGAGATGGTGTGTCTGAGAACACGGTGACAAGGAAGTGTCAATTGACACGATGATTGAGTGTTATGACACTAGGGTTGGTAGTGTCATAAGACACAGGAAGGTGGCAGTGACATATGACACAGAGGCACTAGAGTTTTATGATTGCTTTTACTTGTTACATTATTATAATTACCTTTATTATTCTGTGACTTTGTATATATAAAATGTGATATCGATACCAAAGATTATGTATGCAAGGTATTAGGATAAAGACTTTTTATACAAAGTATGACTGTTTTTACACCAATAGATTTATATTAAATATTAGAAATTGTAGAGTTTATTATCCCGAACACTCCCTTATTACAACACTAGTAAGAGGCTCATGAAATAAATGCACTACCTGTGTGCAGGTAATGGTGTTCAAGTGAAACTATGTTACTGTAATAATGAGAAATTTCAATTAGTGTACTCCGATATGGAAAACGTGAGGAAATTAAAATTTCATCAGAGCATAAAACAAATTCCAACCACACAATAGAGTGAAAAACTAATGTCAAAGACCTGGGAGTGATCATGTCAGAGGATCTCACCTTCAAGACCATAACACTGTAGCAATCATATCTGCTAGAAAAATGACAGGATGGATAATGAGAACCTTCAAAACCAGGGATGCCTAGCCCATGATGACACTTTTCAGGTCGCTTGTTCTATCTAGGCTGGAATATTGCTGCACACTAACTGCACCTTTTAAGGCAGGTGAAATTGCTGACCTAGAAAATGTGCAGAGGCACTCATAACTGCGATAAACCACCTCAGTTACTGGGAACGCTTGAAGTTCCTAAACCTGTACTCCCTAGAATGCAGGCGGGAGAGATATATCATTATATACACTTGGAAAATCTTAGAGGGATTAGTACCAAACTTGCACACGAAAATCACACTGTACGAAAGCAAAAGACTTGGCAGACAATGCAACATCCCCCCCAATGAAAAGCAGGGGTGCCACTAGCACGTTGAGAGAGAACACAATAAGACTGTTCAACTGCTTCCCAGCTTACATAAGGGGGATTACCAATAGATCCCTGGCTGCTGTCTTCAAGCAGGCACTGGACAGGCACCTAAAGTCGGTACCTGACCAGCCAGGCTGTGGTTCGTACATTGGACTGCGTGTGGCCAGCAGTAACAGCCTGGTTGATAAGGCCCTGATCCACCATGAGGCCTGGTCACAGACCGACCTAACATGGCTGTTAGGTAGTTTACCTGCCGGCCGGCGGTTCCACTGGGTACCATCAGATCCAATGTTGGACTGCTGAGCCGGCTGGACCGACAGTGTCAACCAGACTCTCCCATGGAGAGTGCTAACCATACTCTCCTATATACACCACTGGAGAGTGTTAACCGGACTCTCCACATACACCACTTGGAGAGTGTACCTGCACCTTGGAGAGTGTAGACTCTCCCCTGCACTTGGAGAGTGTACCTGCACCTTGGAGAGTGTAGACTCTCCTCTGCACTTGGAGAGTGTACCTGTACTTTGGAGAGTGTATGTGTCCTGCGACAGAAACGGCAGCGACAGTGTTGTACCTGAAACTGTACCTGAAATTGTACCCGAGTTTGTGTTTACCCGGAGAGCTTTCAGGTGATGTGATAAATGTATCACCAGATGTCACCAGGTGTAGTGACATCTGGTGACATGACAAGTGGAATGGTCATGTGATTTTGTGTTGGTGTCAGATGACGCGGTGATAAGGTTTTAGAGATGGAGTCATGACACAGAGGGCGTGCCATGTGGCACAGAGGTGTCATTTGACACAGCAAAGGTCTTATGGCACAGAGAACGGGTGTTGTGGAACCCCGTAGGCATGCCATAAGACAGAGATAAGGGTGTCTGAGGACACGGTAGAGAATGAGTGTCATGACTAGAGGTGTGGTGGTGGTGTCCTGTGTGACACGATGATGGCAGCGACGTCTGACACTGCACTTAATTTTATGATTGTTTTACTTGTGCTATTTTACTACCTTTTAAAAGTTGTTATAAATGTGTATATTAAAGCTATATGTTTTACACAGATTATATGTTATACAGATTGTTTTATATTAATACAGTCAAACCTCGGTTAGCGATATTAATCCATCAGAGAGGGCGTATCTGTAACCGAATTTATCGTTATCCGAATCAATTTTCCCCATAAGAAATAATGGAAATAAAATTAATCCATTCCAGACTTCCAAAAGTAGTAAAATAAAATATTTTTTAGAACTTTTTGACATTAAATAATACACAATTTAATGAACATTAACCCTTAAACTGTCCACACGTAGATATACGTTCACGTGCGTAGCTGACCGAACGTACATCTACGTTTTATTTTACATTCGTTCAAATTTAGTGCGATAGGCCCGAGTCGTCTAGACATGAGAGAATGGGTCTGCGCCCTCAGTGTGCGCAGTATTAAAAAAATCGGGGACCACTTAGTACCTTGTGGGAGCAGCAGTTCGATTGAGTGCCAGCTAGAGCAAATAGTGTGGCAAACACCAGGGATTCAATGATTTTATGTCGCATTAACACTCCCCTCATAAGAGGAACGTAAAAATAGGTTAGATAAATACATGAGTGGCTGTGGGTGGGTGTGAATTGGCCCTGACAAGCTTGTGCTACTATGTCTGATGCCATGCTCCTTCCTTCAGAGGATGTGACCTGACTAGGTGGGTCATTGGTCTAAGTTGGGGGGTGACATGGACCTGCCTTGCATGGGCCAGTAGGCCTGCTGCAGTGTTCCTTCTTATGTTCTTATGTATTCGGCAGGCTGGCTGGCTTTGGCTGTCTCTCTATCTGTCTATATCTATATCTGTCTATATCTATATCTGTCTATATCTATCTGTCTATATCTATCTCTGTCTATATCTATCTCTGTCTATATCTATCTCTGTCTATATCTATCTCTGTCTATATCTATCTCTGTCTATATCTATCTCTGTCTATATCTATCTCTGTCTATATCTATCTCTGTCTATATCTATCTCTGTCTATATCTGTCTATATCTGTCTATCTATATCTGTCTATATCTATATCTGTCTATATCTATATCTGTCTATATCTATATCTGTCTAGATCTATATCTGTCTAGATCTATATCTGTCTAGATCTATATCTGTCTAGATCTATATCTGCAAATATCTTTGTCTGTCTAAATCTTTGTCTGTCTAAATCTTTGTCTGTCTAAATCTTTGTCTGTCTAAATCTTTGTCTGTCTAAATCTTTGTCTGTCTAAATCTTTGTCTGTCTAAATCTTTGTCTGTCTAAATCTTTGTCTGTCTAAATCTTTGTCTGTCTAAATCTTTGTCTGTCTAAATCTTTGTCTGTCTAAATCTTTGTCTGTCTAAATCTTTGTCTGTCTAAATCTTTGTCTGTCTAAATCTTTGTCTGTCTAAATCTTTGTCTGTCTAAATCTTTGTCTGTCTAAATCTTTGTCTGTCTAAATCTTTGTCTGTCTAAATCTTTGTCTGTCTAAATCTTTGTCTGTCTAAATCTTTGTCTAAATCTTTGTCTAAATCTTTGTCTAAATCTTTGTCTAAATCTTTGTCTAAATCTTTGTCTAAATCTTTGTCTAAATCTTTGTCTAAATCTTTGTCTAAATCTTTGTCTAAATCTTTGTCTAAATCTTTGTCTAAATCTTTGTCTAAATCTTTGTCTAAATCTTTGTCTAAATCTTTGTCTGTCTAAATCTTTGTCTAAATCTTTGTCTAAATCTTTGTCTAAATCTTTGTCTAAATCTTTGTCTAAATCTTTGTCTAAATCTTTGTCTAAATCTTTGTCTAAATCTTTGTCTAAATCTTTGTCTAAATCTTTGTCTAAATCTTTGTCTAAATCTTTGTCTAAATCTTTGTCTAAATCTTTGTCTAAATCTTTGTCTAAATCTTTGTCTAAATCTTTGTCTGTCTAAATCTTTGTCTGTCTAAATCTTTGTCTGTCTAAATCTTTGTCTGTCTAAATCTTTGTCTGTCTAAATCTTTGTCTGTCTAAATCTTTGTCTGTCTAAATCTTTGTCTGTCTAAATCTTTGTCTGTCTAAATCTTTGTCTGTCTAAATCTTTGTCTGTCTAAATCTTTGTCTGTCTAAATCTTTGTCTGTCTAAATCTTTGTCTGTCTAAATCTTTGTCTGTCTAAATCTTTGTCTGTCTAAATCTTTGTCTGTCTATATCTTTGTCTGTCTATATCTTTGTCTGTCTATATCTTTGTCTGTCTATATCTTTGTCTGTCTATATCTTTGTCTGTCTATATCTTTGTCTGTCTATATCTTTGTCTGTCTATATCTTTGTCTGTCTATATCTTTGTCTGTCTATATCTTTGTCTGTCTATATCTTTGTCTGTCTATATCTTTGTCTGTACTCACCTAGTTGTACTCACCTAGTTGTGGTTGCAGGGGTCGAGTCAAAGCTCCTGGCCCCGCCTCTTCACTGGCCGCTACTGGGTCACTCTCCCTGCGCCATGAGCTTTATCATACCTCTGCTTAAAGCTATGTATAGAGCCTGCCTCCACTACATCGCTTCCTAAACTATTCCACTTCCCGACAACTCTGTGACTGAAGAAATACTTCCTAACATCTCTGTGATTCATCTGAGTCTTCAACTTCCATCTGTGTCCCTTGTTGTTGTGTCCCATCTCTGGAACATTCTGTCTCTGTCCACTTTGTCAATTCCTCTCAGTATCTTATATGTTGTTATCATGTCTCCCCATTCTCCTGTCCTCCAGTGTCGTCAGGTCGATTTCCCTTAACCTCCCTCGTAGGACATACCCTTAGCTCGGGACTAGTCTTGTTGCAAACCTTTGCACTTTCTCGAGCTTCTTCACATGTGCTAGGTGTGGGTTCCAAACTGGTGCTGCATACTCCAATATGGGCCTAACGTCAACAGTGTAGGTCCTGAACGATTCTTTATTAAGATGTCGGAATGCTGTTCTTAGGTTGCTAGGCGCCCATATGCTGCAGCAGTTATTTGTGATGTGCCTCAGGAGATGTGTCTGGTGTTATACTCACCCCAAGATCTTTTCCTTGATTGAGGTTTGCAGTCTCTGGCCCCCTAGGCTGTATCTCCGTCTGCGGTCTTCTTTGCCCTTCCCCAATCTTCATGACTTTGCACTTGTGGGGTTGAACTCCAGGAGCCAGTTGCTGGACCAGGCTTGCAGGCTGTCCAGATCCCTTTGTAGTTCTGCCTGGTCCTCGTCGATTGAATTCTTCTCATCAACTTCCATCATCTGCAAACAGGGACACTTCGAGTCTATTCCTTCCGTCATGTCGTTCACAAATACCAGAAACAGCACTGGTCCCAGGACTGACCCCTGTGGAACCCGCTGTCACGGCGCCCACTCTGACACCTCGCCACGTACCATGACTCGCTGCTGTCTCCTGACAGGTATTCCCTGATCCAATGTAGTGCCTTCCCTGTTACCCCTGCCTGTCTATATCTTTGTCTGTCTATATCTTTGTCTGTCTATATCTTTGTCTGTCTATATCTTTGTCTGTCTATATCTTTGTCTGTCTATATCTTTGTCTGTCTATATCTTTGTCTGTCTATATCTTTGTCTGTCTATATCTTTGTCTGTCTATATCTTTGTCTGTCTATATCTTTGTCTGTCTATATCTTTGTCTGTCTATATCTTTGTCTGTCTATATCTTTGTCTGTCTATATCTTTGTCTGTCTATATCTTTGTCTGTCTATATCTTTGTCTGTCTATATCTTTGTCTGTCTATATCTTTGTCTGTCTATATCTTTGTCTGTCTATATCTTTGTCTGTCTATATCTTTGTCTGTCTATATCTTTGTCTGTCTATATCTTTGTCTGTCTATATCTTTGTCTGTCTATATCTTTGTCTGTCTATATCTTTGTCTGTCTATAACTTTGTCTGTCTATAACTTTGTCTGTCTATAACTTTGTCTGTATATATGTCTTTGTCTGTATATATGTCTTTGTCTGTATATATATCTTTGTCTGTCTATATCTTTGTCTGTCTATATCTTTGTCTGTCTATATCTTTGTCTGTCTATATCTTTGTCTGTCTATATCTTTGTCTGTCTATATCTTTGTCTGTCTATATCTTTGTCTGTCTATATCTTTGTCTGTCTATATCTTTGTCTGTCTATATCTTTGTCTGTCTATATCTTTGTCTGTCTATATCTTTGTCTGTCTATATCTTTGTCTGTATATATATATATCTATATCTATATGTCCTATATATCTGTCTCTCTCTCACATGTACACATAAGTACAGTTATTATACATAGTGTAAATTACCTAGGATAACCCAAAAATTCCAGGCAAAGTGCTATACAATGCTTGTAAATATAATACATAATAAGCATGGAAACCCCTGGCAAGTAATACGCATCATCACTTCTGCATCGTGTATAATACCTGTTGGCTTACGAGACGCATTCTGAGACTGAGACAAACAGACAGAAAGACATACACAGGCAGACAGATAAGGAGAGTTAGACAGTCATAAGCAGAGCTAGACAAACAGACAGATATTGAAAAAGGGAGGGTTCCCTCCAGCGCTGCTGACATTTATCAAATGTCACTGGGCTGTCAAGAGTTATCTGACACTTGTCAACACACCATTCTTCAAGGAGTTTCATATACTCCAGGCACACAGGCACACAGAAAGACAGATAAGCAGGGCTAGACAGACAGACAGACAGACAGATAGATACAGACAGATAGACAGATAGATAGATAGACAGATAGTAAAGTAGTAAAGTAAATTTTATTTCATTGCAGATTACATAGGTATTGGTAGTTACAATGTAAATCGAGTGCAAGGAGAGCCACTGACATGCCATGGCATTAGGGGCAGTTTAATCTAGTAACTTAAAGACTATGTACTTAATATTAGAGCAATTTATTGAGTTTATTCTAGTTAGAAATTGTTTTCAAATTACAATATGATGAAATTTTACTGTTAAAATTATTAAATGATGATATTAGATTGTTACAGGTGTTTAGATTCTCGAATGGTAATATGGAATTGAGATTATCTTAAGGAAAATAACATTGAGAATTTTTGACATTAACTTATAAAATGAGTATTTAGTTTTGGGTGAGTAGGGGGTAACATAATAGTAACATATTAAAAATTGAGATTATCGTATAGAAAAGTAATAATGAGCATTTTTCAAAGTAGTTTATAGTATGAGTTTTGGGTGAGTAGGTGGTTTTTGAGTTGAGTCTTAAATTGATTTTCAGACAAGGTTATCTTAATATTTACTGGTAATGAATTCCAGATTCTGGGGCCCTTTATGTGCATAGAATTCTTACATAGGTTGATATGAACACGGGGTATATCAAAAGGATCTGTGTCTTGTTTTGGCTGCCCCCATTAAATTGGTGGGGAGAATTTGACGGAGGGTTTTATTAGAGGAAATTTTTTAAATATGTAGAGGAAAAGGGAATAAGTATGAATGTTCTTTACGGTGGTAGTTTTGACTTTTGAATTTGGTGGAGTATGCTGTCTAGGGGGGAATTTTTATCATTCTGACTGCACCCTTTTTTGTTTTTTTTGAGGGTCTAAGGGTAAAGTGTTGTTGACCCCCTACAGATTCCATAGGTGAGATAAGTTAAAAGGAATGATATAGTGCAAGGGGAAACGTTGTGGACAAAAGCGATCTTTATTATGCCACGCTTTTAATTTTCTTGGGAAATTTTTTGGATGTGTTTTGGGAAATTTAAGGCACTGTCAAGGTGGATTCCTGGTGACAGATGGGAAAACAGATACATAAAACAAGGGTTCCCCGCCCCATTCATTCATCAATGTCACGCCCTTTTCAGTAGTTATCGCAATTTTCATAAACCCCTTCAAGGGTTTCAAAAATAGGATGTTAAAAATTGTTGGGGCCTATAAATTTCTTAAATTTATAGAAATAGAAAAGACCAAGGGAAGGGAAATGTTCACTTTTGGTTTGGGTTGGACTTTTAGGGCTATTTGTACATAAAAGGTTAGAAAAGATTGGGAAAAACCCAAGAACTATTTTAAAAGAATTATCAAACAAAAATTATATAAATTAAAAAAAAACTAGAAAAAAATATATGCATTACTTCCAAGCGGGGACTTGATGTTGCCGCAGGGGAGCATCCCGTACCAAATTGGAGGGTTATATCCGGTAAGTACTAGCCCCAATTTTTTTCCTATCCTGTTTATAAAAAAGTGTTTTTTATTTAAAAAAAAAAATTTTTTTTCAAAATATTCTTAGCTACGGGGGAACGATATTCTGTGGAATTTAAGGGAAAGAAATAGTAATGTAAATATAGTAAATAACATGTCACTTAATTTATTGAAGAGTTTTGATGTGTGGAGGGGGAGGGAAAGGGTGGGTATAGTAGCTAGTTTAAGGGGGAAAAAGAATCTTTTTTCCCATCATAACGCCACAAAATTTTGAAAGATCGAAAACTAACGGAATTATGCTTTTGCGAAGTTAGGGCAGCCATGCACTTACGCACGGGGATTTTCCCCCAAGGCCCCATTTTCGGGAAATTCCAAGTTTCAG
>WNWK01048153.1:0-13658 GCA_009830355.1 Cherax destructor
TCATGCAACCCATGCAGCTCTAAACTCCTGCATGAATGCTAACTCCTGCATGAATGCCAAACTCCTGCATGCCTGCTAAACTCCCTGCATGGCTGCTACATTCCCTGCATGAATGCTACACTCCCTGCATGAATGCTACACTCCCTGCATGAATGCTAAACTCCTGCATGAATGCTACACTCCTGCATACCTGCTAAACTCCCTGCATGGCTCTACACTCCCTGCATGAATGCTAAACTCCTGCATGAATGCTAACCCCTGCATGAATGCTACACTCCTGCATACCTGCTAAACTCCCTGCATGGCTGCTACACTCCCTGCATGAATGCTAAACTCCCTGCATGAATGCTAAACTCCCTGAATGAATGCTACACTCCCTGCATGAATGCTACACTCCCTGCATGAATGCTAAACTCCTGCATGAATGCTAAACTCCCTGCATGAATGCTAAACTCCCTGCATGGTGCTACACTCCCTGCATGAATGCTAAACTCCTGCATGAATGCTAAACTCCCTGCATGAATGCTACACTCCCTGCATGCCTGCTAAACTCCCTGCATGCCTGCTAGCACTCCCTGCATGAATGCTACACTCCCTGCATGAATGCTACACTCCCTGCATGAATGCTAAACTCCTCCTGCATGAATGCTACACTCCCTGCATACCTGCTAAACTCCCTGCATGGCTGCTACACTCCCGGCATGAATGCTACACTCCCTGCATGAATGCTAAACTCCCTGCATGAATGCTAAACTCCCTGCATGAATGCTACACTCCCTGCATGCCTGCTAAACTCCCTGCATGCCTGCTACACTCCCTGCATGAATGCTACACTCCCTGCATGAATGCTACACTCCCTCCATGAATGCTACCACAGGGGTGCCACTAGAAGCTTCTTTGGACCCATGGTGACTTATTTCACAGTGACAATCACTAAAACAACCAAAAAAACACCAAATGTAGTGTGAATGTTTGAAAGAGCGCTAGGTAATGTTCTCTCAATGGTAAACAACGCTCACTGGCGGCGTCCTGCATCCCGCGCAGGCGCGGAGCAGGCGGACAGGTCTAATACGTTACTGAAACACGAGCGGTTTTACGATTCCGTAGTCGTAAAAGCTACGAAACACGATGTTTACGAAGTAAGAACCTACGAAACTCGGGGTCCACTGTATAAATGAGGTGTACATGCCAAAGCCCCTAATATGCTGTGCATTGTGGGTATTCTTAAGATTAATATAGACTACATGGTAAAAATTATGGTTGATAATTTATAAAATAAGTATAATTGTTATCTAAGTTGTAAAATTTGGATATAATAATCTATTAATTGTAGCAATGCAATTATTTGAGTGAGATAACAATTTAAAACAATTAGTTGCATTGCAATTACAGTTTATGTGGTCATTATAATGTACAGTCATACCTCGGTTAACGATATTAATCCGTCAGAGATGGCATATCTTTAACCGAAACAATCGTTAACCGAATCAATTTTCCCCATAAGAAATAATGGAAATAAAATTAATCCGTCCAAGACTTTCAAAAGTAGTAAAATAAAATATTTTTAGAACTTTTTGACATTAAATAATACACAATTTAATGAACAATAAATAAATACACATGTAAATATAGTACAATAACATGTCACTTACATTTATTGAAGAGTTGTTGATGTGTGGAGGACGGGAGGAGGGGAAAGGATGGAGTATAGTATGCTAGTGTTTGGAAGGGAATCCTTCCATTAACACTGCAGATGGCAAGTTCTTTCTGGGGTTACTGGCCTTTTCTTTTGAATCCTACATCCCTGCATGAATGGTACACTCCCTGCATGCCTGCTACACTCCCTGCATGCCTGCTACACTCCCTGCATGCCTGCTCACTCTCATCCTGCATGCCTGCTACACTCGCATGCCTGCTATACTCCCTGCATGCCTGCTACACTCCTGCATGCCTGCACACTCCTGCATGCCTGCTCACTCCCTGCATGCCTGCTACACCACTCCTGCATGCCTGCCTACACTCCCTGCATGCCTGCACCTCCTGCATGCCTGCTACACTCCCTGCATGCCTGCTACACTCCCTGCATGCCTGCTTCACTCACTCCCTGCATGCCTGCTACACTCTGCATGCCCCTACCTCCCTGCATGCCTGCTACACTCCTGCATGCCTGCTACACTCCCTGCATGCCTGCTACACTCCTGATCCTGACATCCCTGCATACCTGCTACATTCCCTGCATGCCTGCTACATTCCCTGCATGCCTGCTATACTCCCTGCATGCCTGCTACACTCCCTGCATGCCTGCTACACTCCCTGCATATGCTACACTCCCTGCATAAATGCTACACTCCCTGCATGAATGCTACACTCCCTGCATGAATGCTACACTCTTTATCACAGGGTCTGACACTAGGAGCTTTCTTTGGACCCATGGTAGCTTATTTAGCAGTTGCAAGCACTAAAAACAGTGGAATAATGACAATATACTGGTATAAATGCGTGGGTGGAGTGGGTGGTGGTCGCTCTCGCTTGTAAACAATAGCACACTGACGCTCCTGGAGTGCGCGTTCAGCTGGGTGCCACGCGGACACGTCCGGTACGAATGTCGTAACAAGCAAACATCGTTAACCGCAATCATTTTTTTACGTCAAAAATATCGTTAACCGAAATTATCATTATCCGACAACATCATTAACCAGGTATGACTGTACTTGTTATAGTAACAGTTGGCTCAGTATTTATTATTCATAACAGGTTTTTACATTTAAGTGATTAATCAGGTTGTTATGGGGTATTATGGACTTGCTATGGGGGCTATGGAACCCAGCATGATTGTAGTAATTAAGTAACATGAATGCCTAATTAAATTGAATTAATCAGAAGTACTGCTTAAGATGTTTAAAGGCTAGGCTATCCTTAAAACTTAAAGAAGCTGAATTAAACTGAGTTTCTCAATATAATAGGTTATAAATATAAATGCACATTTTTATAAATACTTAGTTTATAAGTTGCATAGTCTACTCATTGACTTAATTTAACATAAGATATATTGAAGAGTACTATGGAGGATGATTGTCATAAGTTTGATAGGTTTTTGTTTGTTTATGTGGGAAGCAGAGTAGCATTGTTTTGAATTGGGGTACAGGCAGGGTTTCTTTGGCAATCACAGGTAATGAATTCCAAATTTTAGGGCCTTTTATATGCATTGAGTTTTTGCATAGTGTTAAATGGACACGGGGAACATCGAGAGTGCTCTGTGTCTAGTGTTATGGTCATGGTCTTGTTAAAGTTGGTAAGGAGAAGTTTGAGTGTGGGTTAATATTTGCATAGAGTGTTCTATGTATGTAATAAGCACAGTAAAAGTATGGATGTCTTGTATGGTGAGTAAGTTTAGATTTTTTAATATTGGTGGAGTATGTTGTCTGGAGTGTGAATTTGTTATCATTCTAACTGCAGCCTTTTGTTGTGTTATTAATGGTCTGAGATGAGTTATTGATGTTGAGCCCCATGCGCAGATTCCATAGGTGAGGTAGGGGTAAATGAGTGAGTGATATAGGGTAAGGAGAGCTTGTTGTGGAACATAGTACCGTATCTTGGATAGTATTCCCACAGTCTTTGAGACTTTCTTGGAAATTTGTTGTATATGTGTTTGGAATTTTAGGCCACTGTCAAGATGGATTCCTAAGAATTTTCCCTCTGTGAGTTTTGTGATAGGGGACCCGTTTATCATTATGTTAAGTGGTACATTTGTAGCTCTGTTCCCAAACTGAATGAAATAGGTTTTATCAATATTGAGAGTAAGTTTGTTAGTCATCATCCAGGTAGATATTTTCTGCAATTCAGTATTTATAGTGTTGGCTAGTATGTCTGGGCTTGGGTGAGAGATAATGTATGTAGTGTCATCTGCAAATAGTATGGGTTTGAGTAGTTGAGATGCATTTGGTAGGTCGTTAATGTAAATGAGAAAGAGAAGTGGGCCAAGAACACTTCCCTGTGGGACACCTACTGTAATAGTTTGTGCGGTAGAGCTAGCTCCATTTGTGTACACATATTGGTTTCTGTTGCTAAGGTATGATTGTAGGTAGTTGAGGGAGTGCCCTCTTATACCATAGTGTGATAATTTTAGGTGTAACAGCTCATGGTCAACTGTATCAAAAGCTTTACGCAAATCAATGAAGATTCCCACTGTGTTACTCCCCTAGCATCAATACCCCCTACAAAATTGCTCAAAGAAAAATAATTTATCAAACATTATCTAGTACAAATGTTGAAACTTATACATACCTCATAATGTATATACAGTGGTACCGTTTATAATTTTCGTTCCAGAATGCTGTTCAAGTGCCATTACCAAACGAATTTATCCCATAAGAAATAATGTAAACTAGACTAGTCCTTTTAGACCCCAAAATACCCTTACAAAAGCATTTAAAAAATAAACTTACATAAAAGGGCGAGTTTGGAGACCATCGTAAACCGGGGTACCACTGTACCATGTTATATCTTATAATGTATAAACCACCTAATATAATGAAATAAATCCTCATGTACCCTTGTTCTCTTTGTAACTCATCTAATGACCATATAAACTATTATTGCAAAACAAATTATTGATTTAATTTGTTTAATCTGATTTAATAATTCTATTATGTAGACATATAAAATTGTAAATGATCCAAAATTATAAAACTATTATGTATCAAAAATGTCATGCTCAAATTATGTTCAAATTTCATAGCTTAAATGCTCAACTATACTTATATTGTAAACTGTCTACTATAATTCTTACCATTTAGCCTCAAAATCCCTTACTTAATTGCTCAATGAGAAATTGTTTACCAAATATAATATAGTACAAATGTTGAAACTTATACCTCATGTATCCTTATGTACCCTTGTGCTCCTTGTAACTCATCTAATGACCAATAATAATAATAATAATAATAATAATAATAATAATAATAATAATAAAATTTTTTTTTTCATTGCAAGTTACAAGTATACATAGTTATTGGTAGTTACAATTATAGAACTGTAATGCAAGGAGAGCCACTGGCATGCCATGGCATGCATGGCATGGCATTATTGCAACACATATTGTTTAATCTGATTTAATTAATTTTATAAATAAGACAAAAGCATAAACCTATGTTGAAAAATGTCATAGTCTAAACTATTCAAATTTCATAGCTTAAATACTCAACTATACTCATATTGTAAACTATCTACTAAAATTCTTACCATTTAGTTTTAAGTTAATTTTAAGTCTGCCCAAAATGCCCTGCATATTAGGGGCTTTTGGCATGTACACCTCATAACATCTCATAACAAATTGTAACTCTTTGTATCATGTCCAAATAAAATACTACTACTACTAACAAATTGTCATCACCATGCCCAGCCCTTTAGGGTAGGGTAGGTGCAAGGCTGAGCTGCTACCATCTGCGGCTGCAAGCCTGCCTTCCGTCAGCCTCTTGGGCGGAAGGTAGACAAGGCTAGCAACTATCTACCTACGTGCTTGTGGCGAATATGGCTAGGCCTGGGACGGTTAGTCCCACCGCGAGTACCTCCCATGGGAGACTTCGTCTCGCTCCTCGCCAGGAGCCAGAGCGGTCGCCATCTGGTAAGACCCGGCGAGATTTCAGTGAATCAACACCTCCTTCACCTAAGCAAATTCCTAAATTTGCTTGTAACGATAAGTGAACTGTAGATATAACCATATGTACAACTGTTAATTGGGCCTAGTTCCTAGGCCTTTTGTGTATCCATATTCTCTTATGGGGTGCACAATAAAATAGCCACTTCGGTGGCAAAATCTAAATCCTGCACCAAACTGTACGCCAATCACACACACACAGGGAGAGTGACCCAGTAGTGGCCAGTGAAGAGGCGGGGCCAGGAGCTATGAATCGACCCCTGCAACCACAACTAGGTGAGTACAACTAGGTGAGTACACACACACACACACACACACACACACACACACACATTTGAAATTGAAGACTCCTATGATTCAAAGGGATGTTAGGAAGTATTTCTTCAGTCATAGAGTTGTCAGGAAGTGGAATAGCCTAGAAAGTGACGTAGTGGAGGCAGGAACCATACATAGTTTTAAGACAAGGTTTGATAAAGCTCATGGAGCAGGGAGAGAGAGGACATAGTAGTAATCAGTGAAGAGGCGGGGCCAAGAGCTATGAATCAAAATCTGCAACCACAAATAGGTGAGTACACACACACATGCACACATGCACGCACGCACACATGGGTGTGGTACGCACACACGGGTGTGGTACGCACACACCAACGAACAGGAGGGTTAGGGGAGACATGATAACGACATACAAAATACTGCGGGGAATTGACAGGGTAGATAGAGACAGGATGTTCCAGAGAGGGGACACAGAAACAAGGGGGCACAATTGGAAGTTGAAGACTCAGATGAGTCAAAGGGATGTTAGGAAGTATTTCTTCAGCCATAGAGTAGTCAGGAAGTGGAATAGTCTAGCAAGTGATGTAGTGGAGGCAGGAACCATACATAGCTTTAAGACAAGATATGATCAAGCTCATGGAGCAGGGAGAGAAGGGACCCAGTAGCGGTCAGTGAAGAGGCGGGGCCATGAGCTGAGTCTCGACCCCTGCAACCACAATTAGGTGTGTACACATACACACACACACACACACACACACACACACACACAAGGGACTTTCTGTATACTAGTAGTATGTATATCACTGATGTCAGCTGTGGTCTGTAAATCTGTATACCATGTACATGTAGGAATAAAGACATTATTATAATGTGTCTAATGTTGAGGTACAGTCCCTGGACCCATTATGTGCCTCTGTAATGTTGAGGCAGTCTCTGGACCCATTGTGTACGTACCTCTGTAATGTTCAGGTACAGTCCTTGGTTCCATTATGTGCCTCTGTAATGTTGAGGTACAATCCATGGTCCCATTATGTGCCTCTGTAATGTTGAGGTACAGTCCTTGGACCCATTAAGTGCCTCTGTAATGTTGAGATACAGTTCCTGGACCCATTATGTGCCTGTAATGTTGAGGTACAGTTCCTGGACCCATTATGTGCCTCTGTTGTGTTGAGGTACAGTCCCTGGACCCATTATGTGCCTCTGTAATGTTGAGGTACAGCCCCTGCACCAATAATGGTATACAATCCCAAACAATTACGGTATACAATACCGACCAATAATGGGGCTCTGGTGGTCTGGTGGCTAAAGCTCTCGCTTCACACGGCGAGGGCCTGGGTTCGATTCCCTGGTTCCTGACGCTGTGTTGCTGTTGCTTGTTATATTGCTGTTCTGCGAATTGGTCATTTTACTGGTCAATCAAGCTGTTCTGATTGTCAGTTTGTTAGAGGAGCTAGCTTATGAAAAGTTTAGTCGGACTCTGGTTGAGTCGAGTCTTAGAGTTACCGGGAGCACACTCATACACACATTTATTCTTATTTGTATATATTATTGTAATTACTGACATTGTCCTTGATGGTACTTCTGAGTCATTTATATATATGTGCCCTCAGCACAGTCTTATTGTATATGAGAGCAGTGTAGGAGCTACCCTCCTAATTAACCTCCTAATTCATAACTTAATGAACATCCTTATCATATGTACATATATTTACTTTAAAACCCTAGACACTAACTTGTTTAATAAACATATTAAATTTTATGCTTTGGTTAGTACCCTATCAGTTGTAATCCTCTTGGTGACTATTGAATATGTTGGATAACTGGACCAGGATACTGACTTTGTTGCAAAAGCCCAGTAACAGGCTGGATACTAGAAGGGCTATCCTTTCTAGTGTTCGCTGGAGATGTCTATTACTAATAGATATCGTGTCATTTTGTAACAAGTTACGTACTTTAAAGCTTCAGACTTTTTGGGAGGTAGCCAAGTATCTGGGGGGCACAAACTTAGGTTACCCCGATAATCAGGCATTAATTAGAGATATGTTGTTTCCTGAAAATACAGGGGTTCTGATTCAGAATCAGATTCAAAACTTAGTTCACATTTGGAAGTATGTCGCAAATTGATGACGTAGAAAAGAGCAACCAGGCAGGGTTTCAGCCAGTTCTGCTCAGTTCTCCCACTCCCTCCTGCCCTCAGACTTTAAAATGGGGGTAGCTGAAGATACGCAGCCTCTCTAGTATTTTTTACACCTGTCTCTTCTTATACTGAAGTCTAGGCTCTTTGGAGGGTGATAGGTGACTGACCTAGGGCCCACCCAAATAAACCTGTTCTTTACTCTTTCCCCCTTTCCAATTCCCCGTATCTAGGACCAATTCGACGGGAGGGAAAACCCCTAATTTGTTGCAGACTACAAATTGACACAGGGGAAAATTGAATGAGGAAGTTTCCCAAGAGAAACTGTTCATTTCAGAGACAACAGTTTAAATGATCATCAGCCTAGTAAGACTACAGGATACATTTAACATGCAGAAAGCAGCCTAAATGGTTCCTAAATTTCTTGAACGACCTGGACACTATTTTGATTACAGTAAACCTTTTAGCAAGATTATGTTGAAGGGTATTCAGTTTTTTTTGACACATTATCTTTTCATATAAAGATGAAAACAGTTGGCGGAGGGAAAAGTTTTGGGCCATGGTTATTTACGCCTAAGTCCTTGCTTTGGGGAAAAAAATTTTTTTTCCTTCTTGCAAAAAAAGTTTATTCAGATCCGGGAGGAGCTGGTCTCACCCCTGAAACCAAAATTGGTGAGTACAGTTACATACATTATCAAAATCCCTATGTGAAATGGATAACCCAATGTCAATGGAAATACTGTCACTTTTTTTTTTGGGTTACCCTAGGTTTCTATATCTCTATTTTGATAATCTTCTAACTGATCTTGTATACCTGAATAAACTTAGTTTGGGGGAAAAAAACAAATAACCATTCTCACAAGCATCTTGTTCTACCTGTTGTGGTTACGAACCCCCTTTTTCCCGCCACACGGACCCCACATCCCAGCATTCAGTTTTTGCGTCAATTAGTCCTGGCAAACCAGCCGCTGTGTTGTGAAGAATAAGGTAATTGTTTTTTGATCTTGAATTGAAGAAAAACAGATATAAGACAAGACTAACCTGGGGCGAATGAGTGTTTTGTCACAAAAAAGATGTAAACATAAGTTTGTGGACTGGTGACTGGTGACTATGACTGACTGACTGACTGACACTGACTGACTGACTGGACTGACTGAATGATTGACTGAATGACTTGACTGACTAAGATTGCTGATTTTGACTAAGCTTGACTGCTGATGAAACCGGCTTACTGGACGCGGGTTTACTAATGTTTGCTCACTGAATACGCTGATAAAGCCGATTTTGGAAACGGACTGACTAAATGACTTGACGCACTGGAACGGCTGCTGACTGGCCACGGCTGACTAATAATTAGGGGATGAAGACACGGCTACTGTGACCGGGATTTACGGAATGACTGACTACTGAATGCTTGACTGCCCCTTACTGAATACGCTGCTTACTGAATGACTTGACTGACACCCACTGAAACGCGTTTCGAATGACTTGACTGACTTCGGGAAACGCTGCTTACGTATTGTGAAGACGCTGCACGAAACGACTGACTACTGAATGACGCTGACTTACTGAATGACGCTACCGGAACGCACACGGGGAACGACTGACTTACGAAGCAACCGGCAAAGCTTACTGGGCCAAGGGGCCCCTACTGGGCGCACCTGAATGACTGATTTACTGTACGACGCTTATGAATATTGACTGACTCTGAATGCATGCTTACTGAATGCTTGAGCTTAAAGTTGATGGTTCCCCCGGACTTAGTTCAAAAACTTCTACTATTAATGAGCCCTAATTTTCCCTTACCCCACTAAACTATCCCCACAATTTAAGGTAAAAATACTTTATTTCTTGATTTGATTTTAAACGAATGATTGACTGAACAAAAATTTACTATTCGCCTTCAATTTTGCAAGATATGTTTGGGCTAAAAAAATTGTTTGGGTTTTGGGGGCTCTAAAAAAACCCCCTTTTCCATAAGTTCTGTTAATTATTTAAACGAAATTTTTAAAAATTTTTAGGAAAGTAAATATCGTCTAAATACGTTCTCTGTATTAAAAACAAGCCGTTATAATTGACGAAGATTGGGCTAATTTTTCAAACATTTTTGGGCTCAAAAGGTCTGCGCTTTTCGTTTTCCAAAAACATTGACTATGACAGTCAAAAAAACCATTCTTGGCATATTTTGTTACCTGTAAGTTACCAAGGGATTTCTCGTTACAACGCGACAAGGGCAAACTTTTGGGTTTCCCCTGAGAAAAAACTTGCATTTGAGAGGTGGGTCAGTCCCCCTTAATTCTTTTGCACATTCATTACTTTGAAGGTTCCCCGTTGTCTGTGATGTCGGAATATCGATCGACCCCTGCCTCAGATATTCTAGAGACTGGCAAACAACTACGAAAATTTTTCCAAAATCGTAAGTATCAAAACTGAAAAAAAAGGCCAAAAAGTCTAAAGGCCAAATCACTGATCATGCCACCAAAAACTGCTTTTACTTCTCCCAGGAAACCTGCATTCCTGAATCTGTCTCTGTAGCTGACAGAAGTCTAATACTGAGAAAAGAAATGTCTACTGTCTTGGAAGGTCATTAAAATATTGCTTTGTTTGAAAGAATATGAGAAAAGTCGGGGCGCCCCACTCGGTATCTTGTTTAAAAGGGGACCTACAACCTTTTTTATCCTGCTTTTTTCAAAAATTTCCCAGAATAGATGACCTCAGACCAGTATCAGAGAAGATTGTAGCCTGGGCTTTTTTAGGGAAAAAGTAGGACTTGCGAATCTAACCCCCTGAGATAATTTTTTCCGGGGCACTGGTAGTTATTTTATTTTGTTAAGGAAGATGTCTTCCTTTAACTAATGATCTTTAAATGATGTTTTTAGAAGCCTAGGGGGGTCTGTTAAAAATTTCTTTCCCCAAAATATACCTTGAAACAAGTTTAATTTTTATGCGTTGGTTTTCCCCATGGGTTCTTTTCCCATCAGGTCAGTGGACTTGTTGATGGAACGATACCCTTCAACTGGTATTTGAGAACCACTTGTGATTGAATACCATGGGGAAAAATTATGCCATTGAAGCTTGAAGAAACCTATTTTTTCTTTTTCAGTAAAAACTCTGCTATGTCAAGAAAAAACAAAACCATCCTTGTCTCCTGCTGAGTTGGGTAAATGATTGGGTTGAATATGTTTTCCCCAGTGATTCTCTGCCCCAGGATAAAAAGCACTGACCCCCATCCCTACCTCATCAACCTAGAAAAGACACAACTGATGTGAAGTTCCCCAACTCGGCGATTTAATCGGATCAGTTTGTTATCGTCTTTAAAGACGAGAGATATAGCGTTTTGGGGTAAAAAAGGATCTCAAAAATTGTTACTTTACAAAAAAAAAATGGAAAAAAAAAGTGTTGACAAAAGGGTTTTCCCCCAACAGCAAGCATCTTTTTTTTTTACCAGTTACATTTCGTGAGCAAGCTTTGATTTTGTCATAATTTGGGGACATTTGGGTGTCAGGAAAACTAGGAAACGGGAAAAAACATTTCACGGCCGAGAATGGGGACACTGTTGCTGATCATGTCGCGCCACGTCTGTCAGGTGACAGACAAACCTCACCCGCCCCACCTGCCCCTCTCATCCAATAATTGTAAATGGTGCCCCCATTCCCGTCTTATCATGTTGTTTGGGGGAAAATTCCCCGTTTAAATAAACCCTACGCTATAATGAACCCTTTCCCTTTAAAAAATTTCAGTGCTATTGTCGGCTTGATGAAATTTTTCGGTTAGCCTCAAAGATACAGTGGATCGGGGTCCCCTTCCCCTAAGATCTTTAAAAACATTATCCCCCGGAAAAAACAGTACTTTCTACCAGTTACCACCCCAGCCCAAAGGGCTCTGAGATTTCATCAGACACTGGGGGATATGAAGCTATTGTAACATTTTTTAGAACTGGGACGAAGGTGTCCTTTTCTTCTTTCGCTATAAGGGGAAATGACACAAAAATCTAGGTTTAGTCCGTTGCTCATATACGGACACCAAGGGGTTTTCCCCTTGTTGTGTTGAAAATTGGGGAAAATCTAATCCATCATTAAACACATCACCTTATTTTGAAACATTTAACTGCTGCTGACTAGCTTTTTAAAAAACCCAGTTTCAGCTCAGGCAGGATGAAACAACAATTTACAAGCGTGCTGTATCTTTTTTAAAAGGGAAAAGGTGATGGCACAAATTTGTACCGGTCATGCTCTACAAAGAAATGATCTCCTGAAAAAGTGAAGGCTTAGTACAAATTCCGCGGGCCGGGAAAAAAAATCAATCATGTTAACATTAATCAGCTCAAGGCATATAGCTGCCCTCCTACTTTATTCTTCCCGACCACAAGAAGAAAACTTCAGTCTCCTGACATCTCTAGTGATGGGGGGGTGGTTAGAAAATTCAGCCCCCAATCCAAAATAATTTTCTAAGTAACCTTATGATAAAAAAGTAATGTTTAAGCTGATTTTAGTCCCCGAATTGTTGAAACCTCAAGACTCCAAGCAGCTAAAAAATCTTTAAATGGGCTGCAGAAAAAATATGGTTCAATGATGAAATTTAAATTCCCAGATGGGAAAACGTGAAAAAAAAAATCTCATGGATAAAAAAACAAATTTCCCAAACCCCCAAAAGGGAAAAAACTAATGTAAAAGACCGGGGAGTGATCATGTCAGGGAACTCACCTTCAAGGACCATAAAAAGTGCAATTGCATCTTAAAAAATGACAGGATGGAAAAAGAACTAAAACCCAGGACAAGCCCATGTTGACACTTTACAACGCTTGTTCTATCTAGGGGGAATATTGTACATAACGCATTTGGCAGGTAAAATTCTGACCTTAAAAATGTGCAAAAACCCTTCACGGCACGCATAACTGTGATAAACCCCCCAATTAGGAATGGAAGCCCTAACCTGTCCCAAAAACCAGGTGGGAGAATCTTATTAATCCATGGAAAATTCTAGGCTTGTACCAAACTTGCCCAAAAATCATCCCTACAAAGAAAAAAAAGACTGGCAGGCGATGTAACTTTCCCCCAATAAAGGCAGGGTCCACGCCGTTTAGGGGCAAACAATAAGGTCGGGCCCAAAATTTTCAACTGCCCCCCAATCATCAGGGGGTTACCAACAAACCCGGGTGTCTTCCCAAACAGGCACTGGCAGGCACCAAAGTCGGGACCTGATCAGCCGGGCTGGTTGACGTTGGGCGCGTGCGGCCCGCAGTAACAGCCTGGTTGATCAGGCCTGGTCCAACATGAGGCCTGGTCCGACCAGCGGGGGGCGTTGACCCGGGGAATTTTCCCGGACTAAAGGGAATGAGGTGGGCCTCAGAATCCAACCATACTCCCTAAATATTAAACATACAGTGGCCGATGTAATGTAATTGGACGCTTTGTCACGTCCTTAAAAATTTTCATTGCAAATTTAATAACGTAAATTTTTTGCCCAATATACTACTTTGTTACTTGCTACTTTGATTTTAAGTAAAGTAACGAAAAAAAAATTCTCCCATGAAAAATTTTTGAACATGTCTATTAACCATATCTTTCTATGTATCCACAGTGTGTTTTATGTGTG
>WNWK01048154.1:0-13658 GCA_009830355.1 Cherax destructor
TTTGAAGAGTTTCGGGGTATCCTTCCGGGGGGGCCATGGGCCAGGCTCTTGGTGTTTGCCTGGTCAACCAGGCTGTTGCTGTAGGCCCCCCCCCCCCACATATCCATCACAGGGGGGTTTGGGGATCTGGCACCGGGAAGATATTTGCCCAGTTTTTTTAAAGGCTTCTACACTGGTTCCAGCCGTGGGGATATCTTCTGGTGTTTAAAAGGCGGGCCCCCCCGGTTTTTAAAATACAGTGCTCCCGTATTGTCCCCCCCGCACCCCTGTTCGGGGGGTTTTTTTTTTACACTTTCTCCCATATCCCCACTCCAGTATGTTGTTATGGCAGTGGCAGATTTGGGACCCGGGCCCCCCGTACTTTCCATGAAAAATTTTTATCATGTATCTCCCCCCCCGCCCCAATGGTACTTTTTCAAGACTTAAAGGGTTTTTCCCCCAAAAAAGATTTTTAAAGGCTCAATGTGGCCGAAACGATCTCGGGATTTGTTCCGCCGGGGCTTTTCCCCTTTGGCCCTGAAGGGGGGCCCCAGCACGGCAGTTTTCTAAGTGAGGGAGCACTGCATTTGAATAGTGTCACCATGGTTATTTCCTTGTTTTAAAAGTTTCAATCCCCCCCCCCGTCATCTTCCTGGCTGTTGTGATTTTGTTTTTGTTATGGTTTTTAAAAAGACAGATCGAACATAATTATTCCCAAGCCCTTTTAAAGTGTTCCTTTCTGTTCTATGTGGTGACCCTCTGCGTTTTGTATATAGTGTCTTCTTTTGAGTTCTTCATTTTTTCCATACCTAAGCAGCTGATCCCAGTATACAACACAGCATATAATCCCAGTATACAACACAGCATATAATCCCAGTATACAACACAGCATATAATCCCAGTATACAACACAGCATATAATCCCAGTATACAACACAGCATATAATCCCAGTATACAACACAGCATATAATCCCAGTATACAACACAGCATATAATCCCAGTATACAACACAGCATATAATCCTAGCATAACACTAGTATATAATCCCTGTATACAACACTACATATAATCCCTGCATACAACACCAGTATGCAACCCTAATATACTACTCTGAAATAAACCTTTAGAATACACATATGAAGAGGCACAAATGAGCGAACAGAAAGATCATCATACAAAGTAAAACAAGGATAAAGCAACGTAAAACTCAACCAATATAAAACAAACAAGGATAAAGCAACGTAAAAAATCAACCAATGTAAAACAAGGATAAAGCAATGTAAACTCAACCAATATAAAACAGAGATAAAGCAATGTAAAATTCAACCAAAACAAACAAGGATAAAGAAACGTAAACCTAACCAAAATAACAAGGCTAAAGCAATATAAAGCAATAAGGATAAAGGGAAGGCGGAAGAGTGAAACATGAGAGCAGCATCAAGCAAACCCTGGATACTCATATGTAAGTGAAACAACAACAACAAATAAGGCGGCACACACAAGTAGAAGAAGAGAGAACCATTCCATGTGAAGCAACTTAATAAAACAGTGCTACAGCAAGGTAAAATAAAAGTGGAACACTACACCAGACAAGTCTTGCTGACTGGTTTCAGAATCCCTTCATAAATGTTACCTTTCTCAAACTCCAACAGCGCGACAAGTCAGAAAAGTCACTTTGCCCTCTTTTACTCCTAACAGGCTTAATGGATGTCTACGCCCTCACACACCTAACCTCCTTTTTACTCCTCCCTCCAACCTTTCCTAGGGCGACTCCTACCCCGCCTTCCCTCCAAGTCATTCTATTTTGTTCCATTCTCTCTAAATGTCTAAACTATCCTCACAACCCCTCATCAGCCCTCTGGATAATACTTACTAATCCCGCACCTCCTCCTAATCTCCAAGCTACGGATTCTCTGTATTATATTCACACCACACAGTCCTCAGACACGGCATCTCCACTGCCTCCAGCCTCCTCCTTGCTGCAACATTCGGATATATACTCATAAGAGCGTTGGTACCACTATACTCTCATACATTCCCCATTTAACTTACATGGATAACGTTCTTTGTCTCCACATTTGCTCTCAATACATCACCACCTTTTCTCATCAGTTTTATGGTTCATAGACCTATCTACTAACAAGTCCACTCCCAAATATCTGAACACCTCCACTTCCTCCATACTCCCTCCTCCAATCTGATATACAATCTTTCATTACCTAAATTTGTTACACTCATTACCTTGCTGTTTCCTATGTTCACTCTTAATTTCTTCTTTTACACACCCTCCGAAATTCATCCACCAACCTTGCATCTTCTCTTCAGAATCTCCAAAAGCACAGTGTTATCGGCAAAAAGCAACTGTGACTAACTCCCACTTCTGCGTTAGATTCAACTTTTAATTCCACACGTCTCCCCAACACCCTAGCATTCACTTCTCTACAACCCCATCTCTAAACATATTAAATAACAATGATGACATTACGCATCCCTAAGGCCTATTTTTACTGGAAAATAATCTCCCTCTCTCCTACAGCTACCCTAACCTGAGCCTCACTACCCCTCATAAAAACCTAAGGTAACCTTACCACACTGCTCCTCTATCCACTATCATATGCCTTTCCAAGTCCACGAATGCAGCTAAAACTTCATTACCCTTATCTAAATCTTGTTCACTTATATACTTCAATGTAAACTTATTAAATAACATGGAAAGCAAAATTAATTGTGCAATTTAATTTAAGTCATTTACAAGATTTACCTGTCATCTTTAAAAATTTAAAAGACAAAAGAAAAGTATAGCACAATCCTGCCAGAGTGCAAAACATTTAACAGCCTCTGTTTTATACTCACAAGAAAAACGGCAGCTCCTCCCTAGGTGGTTGCTGGCTACCAACCTGTAAAGAAAAATTGAACCGTGTCAGCCAACCTCCAAATATGTAAATACTATAACACGGTAACATGCAGATATGTTAACATGCAGATATGTCACCTTAGCATTAATATGCTAAGGTGACACTGTCGCTTCAGAGATGATTCTGGTTCTACCATCTAACAACCTGTAAAACTGTACCCCACACCGATAGATATGACCACATTATCACCTTAGAGGCATGACACGTATGTAACAGATACACACCGCGTGCGCAAAGATGCTACAGAGAGCGTAAAATGCACACTCACTGAGACAAGGCAGTCAGGATAAACACCTCCCAAGTGTACTCGTAACGGAATATGTCCCCTTGTGATATCTTTAATATACCTTTTGTCGTAAGCCTAGGGTGTCTTACTGCAGCCCAGCCATGAGCCAGGCTTGTCTAGTGTTTGCCTGATCAACTAGGCTGTTGTCGTGCTGGCGCCCCGCTGGCCCATCAAAATTGAAAAATAGTGTTTTACGAATATGGTCATGAAGTAAATGTCATGTTAGCATCTTAGAATCAAAGTTTTCACTAAGGACTTCTTGGATATAGAAGTCAATGATATCAAAATATATGTGCATAGGTGACTGATTAAGAAGTTGCAGGGAAGTCAATGTGATACTTTCTATACAAATGTTAAAGTAATTTACACTAAGGCACATGTGCAATATCTGGGTACCTTTATTTCAGGATGCTCTGCCAACCTGTGAATTTATCAATGCGAAACAGAAGAAGACTGCCAGTTCGACTCCCAGTGTTCTTTACACAAGGTGCCACTTACGTCATACACTGGAATTCGTTCTTCGCTTCATACATTACACACGTTATACAATTATTTAATAATACAAAATAATTACAATAATAAAATTAATAATACATAATAAAGTTAATAATAATACATATAATAAAATTAATAATACATAATAAATTTAATATTAATATTATAAATTAATACATTAAAAATAAAAATAATAATAATAATTAGCACTTATTTACAAAAAGAGGACTTTGTGAGAGGAATAGAGAGGTAATATCTGTAATATTAATGATTGCTGGAATGATGTCGGGCGCGTCCTGGCCAGACACCAGACATGGACCAGGATTCATGTCATTGTAAAATACTGTTTATAAAAGACGCAGCAGCGTGTGTTATGAGGCTGACTTAAGAACTGATTGTGTGTACATGTTCCAAGTAACATCTTTTATAGTGAGTGACCATGGTAGAGTAAAGCATCATGAGTAAACCATCATGGTGTGGTGGCAAACCATGGTGAGAAGCATCATGGTGGGTGAACATCATGGTGGGTGAGTGAACCATCATGGTGGGTGAACCATCATGGTGGGTGTGGAGTGACCATGATGGTTGGAGCCTGTGTGTGATGAACCATGGTGGGTGAGTGACCATGGTGGTGAGTAAAGCATCATGGTGAGTGAACCATCATGGTGGGTGGCAAACCAGTGTGAGAAGCATCATAGTGGGTGAACATCATGGTGGGTCAGTAAAGCATCATGGTGAGTGAATCATTACGGTAAGTGAACCATGGAGAGTGAACCATCATGAGGGTAAGTAAACCATGGTGAGTGAACCATCATGGTGGGTGAACTATCGGTGTGGGTGAACTATCATGGTGGGTGAACCATCATGGTGGGTGAACCATCATGGTGGGTGATGAACTATTTCAGGAGAGGTAACTAACATTATTAGCATATGGCAGGAGGCTGAACTATGAAGGAGTGATCAGGTGAGTAAAGACCATGGTGGGAGGAACCATCATGGTGGGGTGGGCAAACCATGGTGAGAAGCATCATGGTGGGTGAACATCATGGTGGGTGAGTAAAGTATCATGGTGAGTGAATCACATGAGGTGAACGATGGTGAGTGAACCATCATGGTGGGTAAGTAAACCATGGTGAGTGAACCATCATGGTGGGTGAACTATCATAGGGGGTGAACCATCATGGTGGGTGAACCATCATGGTGGGGTGAGTGAACCATCATGGTGGGTGAGTGAAACCATCATGGTGGTGGAGTGAATTGCGATGGGTTAGCCATCATGGTGGGTGATGAACCATCATAGTGGGTGATGAACCATCATAGGTGAGTGACCATGGTGAGTGAACTATCATGGTGGGTGAGTGACCATGGTGAGTAAAACCATCATGGTGGGTAAGTAAAACCATGCAGAGAGAACCATCATGGTGGGTGAACATCATGGTGGGTGAGTGAACCATCATGGTGGGTGAACCATCATGGTGGGTGAACCATCATGGTGGGTGAGTGAACCATCATGGTGGGTGAGTGAACCATCATGGTGGGTGAACCATCATGGTGGGTGAGTGAACCATCATGGTGGGTGAAACTCATCATGGTGGGTGAGTAATTGTTGTGGTTAGCCATCATGGTGGGTGAGTGAACCATCATGGTGGGTAAACCATCATGGTGGGGTGAGGAACCATCATGGTGGGTGAGTGAACCATCATGGTGGAGAACCATCATGGTGGGTGAGTGAACCATCATGGTGGTGAGTGACCATGGTGGGTTAGCCATCAGCGGTGGGAGTGAGTTGTCCACATGGTGGGTGATGAACCATCATGATGGGTGAGTGAACATGGTATAAGGAGTGACTATGGTGTGGGTGACCATGGTAGGTGAGTGACCATGGTGGGTGGGTGACCATGGTGAGTGACCAAAGTGGGTGAGTGACCATGGTGGGTGGGTGACCATGGTGAGTGACCAGTGGGTGAGTGACCATGGTGAGTGGGTGACCATGGTGAGTGACCAAAGTGGGGTGAGTGACCATGGTGGGTGGGTGACCATGGTGAGTGACCAAAGTGGGTGGGTGACCAAAGTGTGGGGGTGACCATGGTGAGACCATGGTGAGTGGGTGACCATGGGTGAGGACCAAAGTGGGTGGGTGACCATGGTGGGTGTGGGTGACCATGGTGAGGACCAAAGTGGGTGGTGACCATGGTGGTGGGTGACCATGGTGAGTTACCATGGTGGAGTGACCAAAGAGGGTGAGTGACCAAAGTGGGTGGGTGACCATGGTGGGTGGGTGACCATGGTGAGTGACCAAAGTGGGTGAGTGACCATGGTGAGGACCAAAGAGGGTGATTGACCATGGTGAGTGACCAGGGCAGGGTGACCATGGTGGGTGGGTGACCATGGTGGAGTAGACCAGCGGGTGGGTGACTACAGGAGGACCAAAGGGTGGGTGACCATGGTGGGTGGTGACCATGGTGAGTGACCAAAGAGAGGGTGAGTGACCAGTGGGTGGGGTGACCATGGTGGGTGGGTGACCATGGTGAGTGACCAAAGTGGGTGAGTGACCATGGTGTGGGATGGGTGACCATGGTGAGTGACCATGGTGGGTGGGTGACCATGGTGGGTGGGTGACCATGGTGAGTGACCATGGTGAGTGACCAAAGTGGGTGAGTGACCAAAGTGGGTGAGTGACCAAAGTGGGTGAGTGACCAAAGTGGGTGAGTGACCATGTGTGTGTCAGTAGTATGTACTGGAAGCATACTGATATACTTGTGTAGTGTATTATAAGTAATTCTAGCTATGTTATATTTGTGATCCCTTGTTACTTGTGACGTCAGAGACCTCGGCGCCATGTGAGCGCAGCGTCAGAGGCCTCTAGCTCATTCTCGGCGGCATAGGCTAGTACCGAACAGGAGGCTGGCCCTCTCGCTCACTCAATATATCTACAATTTCATCCATCCGTGAGTTTAATTACAACCTTATTTGCTCTCCCAAAACCCACACGACAGGTGAGTGAACCATCATGGTGGGTGAGTGATCATGGAGGGTGATGAACCATCATGCAGGAGCGATGCTGGGTGTGAGTGACCATGGTGAGTGAACTATCATGGTGGGTGAGTAAACCATCATGGTGGATGAATAACCCATCATGGTAGGTGAGTGACCATGCTGGAGTGACCATGGTGCGTGGGTGACCATGTAGGTGTGGGTGACCATGGTGCGGGTGACCATGGTGCGTGGGTGACCATGGTGCGTGGGTGACCATGGTGTGTGGGTGACCATGGTGGTGAGTGAACCATCATGGTGGGTGAGTGACCATGGAGGGTGATGAACCATCATGGTGAGTGACCATGGTGGGTGTGATCATGGTGGGTGTGATCATGGTGGTGAGTGACCACAGGCGAGCCATCATGGTGGCACTATGGTATTTGAGGGTGACCATGGAGGGTGAGAACAGGGGTGACCATGGAGGGTGGAGGGTGACCATAGAGGGTGGGAGGAGACCATCGAGGGTGAGGGTAACCATGGAAGGTTCGGGGTGATCATCGAGGTGGAGAGGGTGACAACGGAAGCTGCGAGGGAGAGGGTGACCATGGAGGGTGGTGACCATGGAGGTGAGGGAGACCATGGAGTGCAGGAGACCATGAAGGGTGAGGGAGAGGGGTGACCATAGAGGGTGAGGGTGACCACAGAGTGTGTGAGGGTGAGGGAGAGGGTGACTACAGAGTGAGGGTGAGGGAGAGGGTGACCATAGAGGGTGAGGGAGAGGCAACCAAGGAGGGTGAGGGAGAGGGCAGGACCACAGAGTGTGCAGGGTGACCTAGAGGGTGAGAGGGTGACCACAGAGGGTGAGGGAGAGGGTGACCACAGAGGGCAGAGCATGGGAGGGTGAGGGTGACCAGAGGGTAAGGAGACCATCGAGGGTGAGGTGAGGGAGACCATGGAGGGTGAGGGTGACCATGGAGGGTGAGGGTGACCATGGAAGGTGAGAGGTGTGACCATGGAGGGGTGAGGGAGTATGGAGGTGAGGGAGACCATGGAGGGTGAGGGAGAGGGGAGAGAGGGGTGACCACAGGAGGTGAGGGTGAGGGTGACCACAGAGTGAGGGTGAGGGAGAGGGTGACCATAGAGGGTGAGGGAGAGGGTAACCAAGGAGGGTGAGGGAGAGGGTGACCACAGAGTGTGAGGGAGAGGGTGACCACAGTGTGAGGGGTGACCAGAGGGTGAGGAGGGGTGACCACAGAGTGTGAGGGTGACCATAAAGGGTGAGGGAAAGGTGCACCACAGAGGGAGTGGTGAGGGTGACCATAGAGGGTGAGGGAGAGGGTGACTACAGAGGGTGAGGGGAGAGGGCACCACAGTGTGAGGGTGACCATAGAGGGTGAGAGAGGGTGCACTACAGAGTGTGAGGGAGAGGGTGACCACAGTGTGAGGGCAGTGACCATAGAGGGTGAGGGAGAGGCACCAAGGAGGGTGAGGGAGAGGGTGACCACAGTGTGAGGGAGAGGGTGACCAGTGTGAGGGTGACCATAGAGGGTGAGGGAGAGGGTGACCACAGAGTGTGAGGGTGACCATAGAGGCAGGGAGAGGGTGACCACAGAGGGAGGCAGGGTGACCATAGAGGTGAGGGAGAGGGTGACCACAGAGGGTGAGGAGAGGGGTGACCACAGAGGGTGAGCATGGAGGGGTGAGCATGGAGGGTGAGAGGGTGAACAGCAGCAACAGCGTCATGATGATGATGATATGATGATAAGGATGATGATGATGATGATGATAAGAAGATAGTTGTTATATATTATAAGCATTATATTAAATAATCATTACTGCAACACACACCCACACCCTCACACACACACACCAGAGCTGAGTTTCGACCCTTGCAACCACAATTAGTGAGCACACACACACACACACACACACACACACACACAACAGGCCTAGTGTCTAATCGACATGTGCCTAGGACAAAATGGTAACTAACTAACAGTGTATTGTTCCAGTCATGGTTTTGCGCCTTTTTATTCATAATAATATACAAGAGAATGCATGTAAATTTATGTCTGTCACTCGACATCCTGTTATTTACCATTAAACTTCCTACTGATACTGCCACACCAGCATCTCAACACAAATGTCATATGACGCCCCACCTCCTCTGTCTTGGAGGATAACTCAAGGACGTTTCCGGGGGTCACTGCCTCGCGGACCCGTTTACACAATACAACACCCTGGTGGCCTGCGGCTGAAGCCTTCTCGCTTCACGCACGGAGGGCCCGGGTTCAATTTCGGCGGGGCGGAAACATATCGAAGTGTTTCCCTTACACACACACACACACACACACATACAACAAGCCTAGGTGCGTCTAATCGACATGTGCCTAGAACAAAATAGTAACTAACACACACCCACAAAATGGAAAAGAGAATAATTGACAGGGAGGCAACGAGTCATGGTACGTGATGAGGTATCATGGTACTGGCGCCTGTGACGAGCGGGTCCCTACAGGGCCGGGGTCCTAGGACCAGTGCTATTTTTGGTATGTGAATGACATGATGGAAGGGATAGACTCAAAAGTGTCCCTGTTCGCAGATAATGTGAAGTTGTTTGAGGAGAATTAAAATCAGGATGAGGATCAGGCAGGACTTCAGAGAGACCTGGACAGGCTGGACACCTGGTCCAGAAACTGGCTTCTCGAATTTAACCCCGCCAAATGCAAAGTCATGAAGATCGGGGAAGGGCAAAGAAGACCGCAGACAGAGTATAGGTTAGGTGGCCAAAGACTGCAAACCTCGCTCAAGGAGAAAGATCTTGGGGTGAGTATAACACCGAGCACATCTCCGGAAGCACACATCAACCAGATAACTGCTGCAGCATAAATAGCATTCCGATACCTTAGTAAGGAATCGTTCAAGACACTGTACACCGTGTACGTCAGGCCCATACCGGGAGTATGCAGCACCAGTTTGGAAAAAACACCTGGTCAAGCACGTCAAGAATGAGAGTGCAAAGGTTTGCGACAAGGTTCCACCCAATCACTCATCTTCCTCCCAACCCACCCTATAACCACACAAACTTCTGCCCCACATTCTAATAGTGCATTTTTTAAACAATCCCAACCCTCCAACACCCCCCCCCATTCATACTTGTACATTTACCCACCTTTCTGCCAAAAGTTCCTTATATCTCACCCTAACTTTCTCCTCCCTTAGTTTATACACTTTCACCTCTCTTTACTTGCTGTTGCCATTTTCCTTATGTCCCATTCATCTCTATCAACTGTAGCTACAACTAAATAATGATCCGATATATCCGCCCTCAATAAACATAAAGCATCCTCAAGCTTCTTCACCCATCAACCTTCATCCACCAATACATAATCTAACAATCTACTTTTATTACGTGTTATATCATACCTTGTATACTTATTTATCTTCTTTTTCATAAAATATGTATTACTTATTACCAGACCTCTTTCTACACATAGCTCAATTAAAAGCTCCCATTTTCTATTTACGCCTTGCACCCCCAAATTTACTACCCTCCACAACATTTTTACCCACTTTAGCATTGAGATCCCCAACCACAAGTGTACTTCACTTGGTTCCAAAACTCCCATGCATTCTAAACATTTCAAAATCTCTCTCCTCTACACTCCTCTCTTCTCCAGGTGCACGCTTATTATGACCCACTTTTCGCATCCTAACTTGGCTTAATCCACATAATCCTTGAATTTACACATTTATATTCCCTTCTCCTTCCATAACTGATCCTCAACATTATTGCTACCCCTTCCTTAGCTCTAACTCTCTTCTGAGACCCTGACCTAATCCTGTTTATTTCTCCTCACGGAAACTCCCCTTCAGCTTTGTTTCACTTTCTAAGGCTTCATGGGACATCCAGCTTCTTCTCATTCATAACATCCACAATCATCTCTCTCTTATCATTCACACAACAACCACGCACATTCAAACATCCCACTTTGACGGTTTTCTTTTCTGTTTAGTGTTATACGGGAAAAGGGGTTATAGCCCATTGCTCCCGGATTTTGGTTGACTTTTACAACACGCATGGCTTACGGGGGAAAGATTCTTATTCACTTCCATGGATATATATATATATATATATATATATATATATATATATATATATATATATATATATATATATAAAATATATAATTTTATATATGGGATTACCAAAACTTTATAAAGAGCTGAGGAGGGGTTGGGAGGTTTTTGGGCATATAAAAGGATGGGGCAAAATAGAATTTCTTAGGGGTGTATAAAAAACTGTGGGGGAGGGAAGGCGGGGTAGGGGTTGGCCTAGAAAAAGGGTTTGGGGGGGGGGGTAAAAGGTTTTTTGTGCGAGGGGGTTGGGCTTCCAGCAAGCGTGCGGAACGTGTTGATGAGCGAATAACAAATGGTTTTTTGAACTTGACGGGTGTTGGAGGTAGGGAAAATTAAAATTTATGAAGGGATTCAGGGAAACCGGCAGGACGGACTTGATTCCCGAGATGGGGAAAAACAGTGCCGGCACTCCTCTTTAAGGAGGGTGTTAATGTTGCAGTTTTTTAGCTGTAGTGGGAACGCCTCTGGCAAGACAGTGATGGGGTGAATGATGATGGTTTTTTTTTGGGGGGGCACCCTGTCTTTTGGGGGGAAACGGGCCCATGTGTTAATAAAAAAATATTTTCCCAAAAAAAAAATATATATATATATATATATATATATATATATATATATGCACTGTTTTATACATAATTCTGTCCCACTTCCTGATAAAACGTCACAGCCAACTTTTTAAGGAATTTCGCACTTTATAAAAAGGGTTGGGCGAAACTTAGAAGATTTTGCAAATTATATTTCAAACCAAAGACACAAAGCGATCAACTTTCTTTTCCCGAGGCTCAGTGTTGCGATCCAGAGGGAATACCATACTGAAGGTATATATGTAATATTGGCAAGATGAACATTAAGGAAATTTGAACACTTTTATCTTTATTAAAACGTTTCGCCTAAACGGCTGCACAGTCGAATAAAATAATACAACACTGGAAGAGGTAGTAGTAGTATTTGTTGGGCGCCTAAATTTCGTCACCCTTGGTGATCACGTCAAAACAAAAATACAACTACAAACCCCCTTTTTGTATTCCCTTTTAGTATAAAAAGTCAGTAGACGAAACGATTCAAATAAAAAAACCCGTGTTAAATTTTTACTTTTCAGAGAGGAAATGCTTGAAAAGATGGGGAAAGGGAACCCACCCCTGGGGAGTGGATGGGGAGCTGCAACATGACATACCTCTCATCTGCTCGACAATAGAGGCTGTAAGACTGTAAAAAGGGACATTTCGCTCCACCCTTTAAATATGCTCCACTTTCGGATTGCCGTTCCCCTCCCCGTCTTCACGACTTCTGACAGAATAGAGAACAGAGCAAAAACTACTCATCTGTCGTCTGCATCCGGGCCCGGATAGATGCCCTTCCCAGAGTTTCAACACCAGGGGGATGGGGTGACCAAGTTATATTTTCAAGGCCAACACTGGCTCCACTTCGTGGTCAGCGTAAAACAGCTTCTCACAACACTTACGCTTGGTTGCACCCTTCTCAAGAACATCGTTCATCTGAGATCACCCTAGAAGGGCCCAGAGTCTGGACTGTTCCCACTGCATAATACATCAATGAAATAAAGTCAGAATCAAGAAATCCTGGCCCCAAGATGGCTCCAACATCGTCCTATTTTTATTTGTATCCTCAGAATAATAAAAATTTCAAAAAGGGGGGGTAATGCGCCAGTTTGTAAAAAAGGTAGGAACATCCTATTTGTATCTCCGTAATAAAAAAAAAGGCCAAATGAAAGTAACACCCTCAGCATGTAAACAGTCATTTAAACCTAAAATTTGTCAATACAAGAGAGCGAGGACACGGGACGTGGGAATGAAAACATCAACAAGAATGGTGACAAGTTTTTTTTTTCCATTGGTGTGGTTTGTATGGCGGTGACAGGGGGCAGTAAAGCAGTGGTGGGTGGGCAGCCCGGGAGAACCACACCGTACTGCCTCTCAAACCCCTTTCCCCCTTTGGGTTTAGCGCTTTATTTGATTATAATAATAATTAAACCCCTTGGTGCGTTGACACACGCTCGTTATACCCCCACGGATAAAGTGACACCCAAAGATTGAGACAATTTGTCAGCCCGTGTATTTGTACACCGTTGAATTGACAGACTAAGAGCCATATTCACCTCAGTTTATTTCAGAGAGTCCTGTGGATATAAATAGCAACCTCAAGGGCCACACAACACTACAACATGAACACATGTGCAACACTTGGGATTTTTTATGAAAAGTTCAAAACCCCCAGGTTTTCACAAAACAAAGAGAGCATGAATGAAAAAAAGATGTAAACAGTCCCTCAAACTTGAGAAAAAGTGAGGGGTGAGGGACTAAAACCCAAATACTTTCTGATTACATCATCTTTCCTTTTTTTATTACTCTGTTTCTCTGTAGACTGAAGAAGCTCTTGAGGGGAAACTTTCATCAAAAAAACCCAATTTACATGAGTCTTAATCCAAAATTGTTTGGGGATTTTTATTTTTTTTAACAGTCATTAGACATCGTTGGTCATACCGTATTTTCCGATAAAGGGGCGTTACAACTGCTTGCAAATATCGTCATATAGATTGTACATCTTTTTGGAAAATCGGCATATATTGTAGGAACAAGGGCAACTCAATGAAACCAGACCAACTTCACCACCTGCGTCTAGATTGAATGGGTCCTTCGGTTTGGGGCCAAGAGCACTACCAGTAAGACACAAAATATTCATAAGATCCGCAACCGATAAAAGGGCCCCCTTCAAAAAGAAAAAAATATCTCCACAGAATGGGTTTAAGACTAAGAGCCGAGTCAACCAGAATTTTTCCAACTCCGGACAACCTGTCCCTCCCCCCCCGCACGACGGACACGCCTCTCCCCATGAATGCGGAAGAAAATTA
>WNWK01048155.1:0-2500 GCA_009830355.1 Cherax destructor
GAGGTGACAAACCTTGCTCAGATGTGACAACACCTCACTCAGAGATGACAACCCCTCACTCAGAGGTGACAATACCTCACTCAGAGGTGACAACACCTCACTCAGGGTGACAACACATCACTCAGAGGTGACAACACCTCACTAGATGTGACAACACCTCACTCAGGGTGACAACACCTCACTCAGAGGTGACAACCCCCACTCAGATGTGACAACACCTCACCAGGGGTGACAACTCAATCAGAGGTGACAACACCTCACCAGATGTGACAACCCCTCACCAGAGGTGACAACACCTCACTCAGAGGTGACAACCCCCCCTAAAAACCCTAAAGAGGTGACAACACCTCACACAAACCTGTCCCACGCATACATTTCTCTAAATATCAAGTCAAATTGTTTGTTTGAAAAAGAATTCTCTGTTTTTTTGTTAAAAATTTTTTTTCCTTGAAGATTATGAACAACTTTTTGGGACTAAAAATTATCTAATTTATAGTAAGAACTAAAATTTGAAATATGGGTGCATCAATCTTAATAAGAGATGATTCCAGAATATTTCGTTGAACAGAAGACTTACATGGAAGAAACTTTGACGTTGACAAATCTACACAAGCTCTGGATACTTCTCCATTAGATGCTATATTTATTATGAGGATAAAGAGAATGGTGGGTAAGCCAAGGAAGGACAAAGTAAAAAAGACCATTCTTGACTATATTACACTCACACACACACACCAGGAACCATACATAGTTTTAAGACAAGGTATGATAAAGCTCATGGAGCAGGGAGGCAGAGACCCAGTAGCAGACAGTGAAGGGCGGGGCCAGGAGCTGGGCTCCCCCTGCACCACAATTAGGGGAGTACAATTTTAAAAGGTGAGTACACACAGGATAAAAAGCGATTCCGAGGGGCGGAGAGGGGGGGGTACACCATCAAGTGTTGGGCACAATACAACAACCGAGGAAGGAGTGAAGAGGCTGCTGAGTGAGCTAGATACCCAAAGGCGATGGGGCCGGATAACATCTCTCCATGGGTCCTGGGGAGGGAGCAGAGGCACTATGTGTACCCCCAACAACAATACCAACAATACTCAACCTGAGGTATGGAAAACAGGAAATGTAGTCCCAATTTTAAAAAAAAAGACACATATGAAGCACTAACTACAGACCAGTGTCACTGACATGTATAGTATGCAAAATCATGGAGAAGATTATCAGGAGAAGAGTGGTAACACCTAGAAAAGAATGAGCTTTTCAACGACGGCCAACACGGTTTCAGGGACAGGAAATCCTGTTCCAAATCCTGGGGTTCTATGACAGGGTGACAGCAGTAAGACAAGAGAGAAGGGTGGGTAGTTTCATTTTCTTTGACTGTAAGAAGGCGTTGGACCAATTCCACACAAGAGATTAGTCCCAAAAACTGGAGGACCAGGCGGGATAACAGGGGAAAACCTGTCAGGGGAAAACAACAGCGAGTCATGGTACTTGGGGAAGTGTCAGAGTGGGCGCCTGTGACGAGCGGGGGTTTCCCCGGGTCAGTTCAGGGGGCCTGTGCTGTTTCTCATATTTGTGAACGACATGAGGGGGAATAACTGAAAGGGCTTTTTTTTAAAAGACGTGAAATTTATGAGAATTCAATCGGACGAGGACCAGGCAGAACTACAAAGGAATCTGGACTGGCTGCAAGCCTGGTCCCCAACGGGTCCCGGGGTTCAACCCCCCTCAAGTTCAAATTAGAGGATTGGGAAGGAAAAAAAGACCCCAGCGGAGTACAATCTAAGGTACCAGAGACTACAAACCCTACCAAGGGAAAAAGGGTCTTGGGGGGAGATAAAACCCGGCACATCTCCTGAGGGCACATCAACTAAATAACTGCTGCAGCATACGGGCGCCTAGCAAACCTAAGAACAGCATTCCGACATCTTAATAAAAATCGTTCAGACCCTGTACACTGTGTACGTTAGGCCCATACTGGAGTATGCAGCACCCGTTTGAACCCACAACTACCAAGCACGTAAGGAAACTAGAGAAAATGCAAAGGGCACAAGACTATCCTACGAAGAGGTTAAGGAGAATCAACCTGACGACTTGAGGACTGGAAAGATAGGGGGATATGATAAAATACATATAAAATACTGAGAGGAATTGACAAGGTGGACAGAGACAGAATGTTCCAGAGATGGGACACAGCAACAAGGGGTCACAGTTGGAAGTTGAGTACTCAGATGAATCACAGAGATGTTAGGAAGTATTTCTTCAGTCACAGAGTGGTCAGGGAAGTGGAATAGTTTGGGAAGCGATGTTGTGGAGGCAGGATCCATTCATAGCTTCAGAAGAAGTATGATAAAGCTCACGGCGCAGGGAGAGTGACCCAGTAGCGAGCCAGTGAAGAGGCGCCGCCAGGAGCTATGACTCAACCCCTTCAACCACAACTAGGTGAGAACACACACACACACTCACACATAGTACATAGTACAGTTACAAGGTAGAGGGTAACAGG
>WNWK01048155.1:7500-13658 GCA_009830355.1 Cherax destructor
TCTGTATGACAACAGCAGCACTACCAACTGCACCAGTGTATGACAACAGCAGCACTACCAGCTGCACCAGTGTATGACAACAGCAGCACTACCAGCTGCACCAGTGTATGACAACAGCAGCACTACCAGCTGCACCAGTGTATGACAACAGCAGCACTACCAGCTGCACCAGTGTATGACTACAGCAGCACTACCAGCTGCACCAGTGTATGACAACAGCAGCACTACCAGCTGCACCAGTGTATGACAACAGTAGCACTACCAGCTGCACCAGTGTATGACAACAGCAGCACCAGCCGCACCAGTGATGACAACAGCAGCACACCAGCTGACCAGTGATGACAACAGCAGCACTACCAGCGACCAGTGTAAACAGCAGCACACAGCCCACAGTGTATGACAACAGCAGCACACCAGCGCACCTGATGACAACACAGCACTACCAGCTGCACCAGTGTAGCAACAGCAGCACTACCAGCCACAGTGTATGACAACAGCAGCATACCAGCTGCAGTGAGACACAGGCCTACCAGCTATGCAGTGCAGACAACAGCAGCACTAACCAGACCAGTATACAACAGCACTACCAGCTGCACCAGTGTATAACAGCAGCACACCAGCGCACCAGTGTATACAACAGCAGCACTACCAGCGCACTGTGATGACAACACGCACTACCAGCACAGTGATGACAACAGCAGCACCAGCTGCACAGTGTATAAACAGCTACCAGCTGCACTTAGACAACACAGACACCAGCCGCACAGTAACAACGCACAGCAACACAGCACACCAGCTGCACCAGTGATACAACAGCACCACCAGGTGAACAGCAGCTACCAGCTGCACCAGTGTATGAAAGCGCACACACGCCCAGTGTAGAACAGCAGCACTACCAGCGCCAGTGATACACACAGCACTACCAGCCGCACCAGTGATACAACAGCACTACAGCTGCACCGTGTATAAAACAGCAGCACTACCAGCTGCACCAGTGTATGACAACAGCAACCAGCGCACAGTATGACAAGCAGACTACCCTGCAGGACAGAGACACAGCGCACCAGTGACAAGTACAACAGAGCCAACAGCCACATAGACAAGACACCAGTCACCATGTAAACAGCCACCAGTCCACAGAACACCACACAGTACCACCCGCCTACCAGCTGCACCAGTGTATGACAACAGCAGCACTACCAGCTGCCGTGTGACAACACGCACTACCAGCTGCCGTGTGACACACAGCATACCAGCGCACAGTGTATGACACACACACACCAGCTGCACCAGTGTATGACAGCAGCACTACCAGCTGCGTGTATGAACAGCAGCACTACCAGCGCAGTGTATACAACACAGCACACCGCCACGATGACAACAGCGCACCAGCGCACCGTGTATGACAACAGCAGCACTACCAGCTGCCCAGGTTGACAGCAGCATACCAGCGCCAGTGTATGACAACAGCAGCACTACCAGCTGCACCAGTATGACAACAGCAGCACTACCAGCGCACCAGTGTATGACAACAGCAGCACTACCAGCTGCACCGTGATGACAACAGCAGCACTACCAGCGCACCAGTGTATGAACAGCAGCACTACAGCTGCACCAGGTATGAACAGCAGCACTACCAGCTGCACAGTGTAGACAACAGCACACCAGCTGCACCAGTGTATGACACAGCAGCACTACCAGCTGCACCAGTGTATGACAAAGCAGCACTACCAGCTGCACCAGTGTATACAACAGCAGCATACCAGCTGCACAGTGTATGACAACAGCAGCACTACCAGCTGCACCAGTGTGACAACGCAGCACTACCAGCTGCCCAGTGTATGACAAGCAGCACACCAGCTGCACAGTGATACAACAGCGCACTACCAGCTGCACACAGGATACGCAACAGCAGCACTACCAGCTGCACCAGTGTATGACAAAGCAGCACACCAGCTGCACCAGTGTAGACAACAGCAGCACTACCAGCGCCCAGTGATGACAACAGCAGCACACAGCGCACAGTGATGACAACAGCAGCACACCAGCGCACAGTGTGACAACAGCAGCACACCAGCGCACCAGTGTTGACAACAGCAGCACACCAGCTGCCCAGTGTATGACAGCAGCACTACCAGCTGCACCAGTGTATGACAACAGCAGCACCACTGCCAGTGTATGACAACAGCAGCACTACCAGCTGCCCGTGTATGACACGCAGCACTACCAGCTGCACCAGTGTATGACAACAACAGACACCACACAGTGTATACAAAGCAGCACTACCAGCTGCCAGGTATGACAACAGCGCACACCAGCTGCACGTGTAGACAACAGCAAGCTTACCAACGCACCAGTGTATGACAACAGCAGCACTACCACTGCACCGTGTATGAAACACTACAGCTGCTTAGCACACAGCACACCAGTGCTGTGACAACAGCAGCAACACGCACCAGTGTATGACAACAGCAGCACTACCAGCTGCACAGTGTATGACACAGCAGCACTACCAGCTGCACCGTGTAGACAACAGCAGCTACCACGACCAGTGTAACAACAGCTGCAGTACACAGCGCATCCAGCATGTAGACAACGCGCACTACCAGCTGCAGTGTATACAACAGCAGCACACCAGCTGCCGTGTATGAAACAGCAGCACTACCAGTGCACCAGTGGACAACCAGCCACCAGCTGCCGTGTAAACGCACACTACCAGCTGCCAGTGATGACAACACAGCACTACCACGCCAGTGATGACAACAGCACTACCAGCTGCACAGTGTATGAACAGCAGCACTACAGCTGCACAGTGAGACAAAAGATACGCTGCACCAGTGTAACAACAGCACACCAGTGCCAGTGTATGACACAGCGCACCAGCTGACCAGTGTATGAAACAGCAGCACTACCAGCGCACAGTGTATACAACGCGCAACCACTGCCCAGTGTATACCACACAACAGCGCATGTGACCAGCAGCACTACCACTGCACCAGTGTTACAACAGCACACACCAGCGCACCATGGATGACAACAGCAGCACACCACTGCCCAGTGATGACAACAGCAGCACACCAGCTGCACCAGTGTTGAAACAGCAGCACTACCAGCTGCCAGTGTATACAACAGCAGCACTACCAGCTGCACCAGTGTATGACAACAGCAGCACTCCAGCTGCACCAGTGTATGACAACAGCAGCACTACCAGCTGCACAGTGTATGACAACAGCAGCACTACACCAGTTAGCCGCACCAGTGTATGACAACAGCAGCACTACCAGCTGCACAGTGTATGACAACAGCAGCACTACCAGCTGCACCAGTGTATGACAACAGCAGCACTACCAGCTGCACCAGGTATGACAACACAGCACTACCAGCTGCACCAGTGTATGACAACAGCAGCACTACCAGCTGCACCAGTGTATGACAACAGCAGCACTACCAGCTGCACCAGTGTATGACAACAGCAGCACTACCAGCTGCACCAGTGTATGACAACAGCAGCACTACCAGCTGCACCAGTGTATGACAACAGCAGCACTACCAGCTGCACCAGTGTATGACAACAGCAGCACTACCAGCTGCACCAGTGTATGACAACAGCAGCACTACCAGCTGCACCAGGTAGACAACAGCAGCACTACCAGCTGCACCAGGTATGACAACAGCAGCACTACCAGCTGCACAGTGTATGACAACAGCAGCACTACCAGCGCACCAGTGTATGACAACAGCAGCACTACCAGCTGCACCAGTGTATGACAACAGCAGCACTACCAGCTGCACCAGTGTATGACAACAGCAGCACTACCAGCTGCACCAGTGTATGAACAACAGCAGCACTACCAGCTGCACCAGTGTATGACAACAGCAGCACTACCAGCTGCACCAGTGTATGACAACAGCAGCACTACCAGCTGCACCAGTGTATGACAACAGCAGCACTACCAGCTGCTCACTTTGTATGACAACAGCAGCACTACCAGCTGCACAGTGTATGACAACAGCAGCACTACCAGCTGCACCAGTGTATACAACAGCAGCACTACCAGCTGCACCAGTGTATGACAACAGCAGCACTACCAGCTGCCAGTGTAGACAACAGCAGCACTACCAGCTGCACCAGTGTATGACAACAGCAGCACCACTGCACAGTGTGACAACAGCAGCACTACCAGCTGACCAGTGTATACAACAGCAGCACTACCAGCTGCACCATGTATACAACAGCAGCACTACCAGCTGCACAGTGTATGACAACAGCAGCACTACCACTGCAATGTAAAGACAACAGCAGCACTACCAGCTGCACAGTGTATGACAACAGCAGCACTACCAGCTGCACCAGTGTATGACAACAGCAGCACTACCAGCTGCACCAGTGTATGACAACGAGCACTACACTGCACAGTGTATGACAACAGCAGCACTACCAGCTGCACATGTGTAGACAACGCAGACGCACAAGCTGCACAGTGTATGACAGCACCACCAGCTGCACAGTGATGACAACAGCGCACCAGCTGCACAGTGTAACAGCAGCACTACCAGCTGCACCAGTGTATGGTGTATGACAACAGCAGCACTACCAGCTGCACCAGTGTATGACAACAGCATGACAACCAGCTGCACAGTGTATGACAACAGCAGCACTACCAGCTGCACCAGTGTATGACAACAGCAGCACTACCAGCTGCACAGTGTAGACAACAACAGCAGCACTACCAGCTGCACCAGTGTATGACAACAGCAGCACTACCAGCTGCACCAAGTGCTGATGACAACAGCAGCACCACCAGCTGCACCAGTGTATGACAACAGCAGCACTACCAGCCGCACCAGTGTATGACAACAGCAGCACCTACCAGCGCACCAGTTGCATGACAACAGCAGCACACCAGCTGCACCAGTGTATGACAACAGCAGCACTACCAGCTGCACCAGTGTATGACAACAGCAGCACTACCAGCTGCACCAGTGTATGACAACAGCAGCACTACAGCTGAACAGTATGACAACAGCGACTACCAGCTGCACCAGTGTATGACAACAGCAGACTACCACTGCACCAGTGTATGACGACTAGCAGCAGACACACAGCGCACTCAGGTGATGACAACAGCAGCACTACCAGCGCACCAGTGTATGACAACAGCAGCACTACCAGCTGCACCAGTGTATGACAACAGCAGCACTACCAGCTGCACCAGTGTATGACAACAGCAGCACTACCAGCTGCACAAGTGTATGACAACAGCAGCACTACCAGCTGCACAGTGTATGACAACAGCAGCACTACCAGCTGCACCAGTGTATGACAACAGCAGCACTACCAGCTGCACCAGTGTACGACAACAGCAGCACTACCAGCTGCACCAGTGTGTGACAACAGCAGCACAACCAGCTGCACCAGTGTATGACAACAGCAGCACTACCAGCTGAACAGTGTATGACAACAGCAGCACTACCAGCTGCACCAGTGTATGACAACAGCAGCACTACCAGCTGCACATGTGAAACAGAAAAAAAAAAAAAAAAAAAAAAAAAAAAAAAAAAAAAAAAAAAAAAAAAAAAAAAAAAAAAAAAAAAAAAAAAAAACCCCCCCCCCCCCCCCCCCCCCCCCCCCCCCCCCCCCCCCCCCCCCCCCCCCCCCCCCCCCCCCCCCCCCCCCGCACATGTGATGACAACAGCACTACCAGCTGCACCAGTGTATACAACAGCAGCACTACCAGCTGCACAGTGTATGACAACAGCAGCACTACCAGCTGCACAGTGTATGAAACAGCACTACCAGCTGCCAGTGTATGACACAGCAGCACTACCAGCGCACCAGTGTATGACAACAGCTACCAGCTACCAAGCACAGCGCACCAGCTGCCAGTGATGACAAAAGCGCACTACCAGCGCACAGTGTATGACAACAGCACTACCAGCTGCACAGTGGGGGGGGCCCCCCCCCCCGACTACCAGCTGCACCAGTGTATGACAACAGCAGCACTACCAGCTGCACCAGTGTATGACAACAGGAAACAGCACTAACCAGCTGCACCAGTGTATGACAACAGCAGCACTACCAGCTGCACCAGTGTATGACAACAGCAGCACTACCAGCTGCACCAGTGTATGACAACAGCAGACACATGCACAGTTAC
>WNWK01048156.1:0-13657 GCA_009830355.1 Cherax destructor
TTATTTAATATTATAAATTATTTACATATTTTTAAAAATCCCATTAAAATCTATAAACAATATTTTTATAGAATATTTCATTATTTTCGAAAAATACATGAACATTAAAAAGCTCAGAAAAATATTATAATCTATTTTAACGAGTTTAAGTTTGAACTTTTGGAAAATATTTACATTTACACTTTTAAATAAATTCACTGCAATTGAAATTTATGGGAAAAGAGAAAATTTTATGATTTCTTTTAGAACTATAAGGTATATTTTATCTAAAATAATAGTTTTCAAATCCTTAAAATGCCTTAATCGTCAAAAAAAAAAGTTATACATTTTAATATTTATTAATATTTATATTTTAAAAACCATTAAAAATCATAAAAATAATATTTTTGAAATTCTAAATTAAAAATAGAAATTAAACTAAAATTTAAATCGTTTTATATTTTGAGTTTTGAAATATTTTAAAACTATTTTCAAATTATTTACTTTAATAAATTTTGAAAATAGAAAATTTTAAAATTTATTATCTTTAATTACTAAATATTTTTCAAAAATCTTAAAATTAAATCAAAATCAATAAATATATTTTAATTTTAAAATTATAACATTATTAAATTTAAAATCATTAAAATTATAATTTTTTTTTTGAAATCATTTTTCATAAAAATACATAAAATTAAAATCAGAATAATGCAATAGTATTTATTGATATTGACTTTTAATTTGATCTTTAGCAAAACTCATTTTTATTAAAATACTTAATTTTCAACTTTAAAATAGAATTTCTTAATTAAATTTGGAAAATAAATTTTTATATTTTTTTTGGAATTATTAAATATTCTAAAAATAGTCAAATCTTAATTAATTAAATCAATAAAATACTTAACATTTATTTATAATTATTTCATATTTTTAAATCATAAAATTAAATAAATTATAAAATCATTTATTCAATCATGAACTTAAGTGAAATTGCAAAACTATTTAGCATATTATTAGTTAGGTTTCTGCAACCATTTTAGTAAAATTTAATTTCTTAAAAATCTACATAATTTATGAAAAAAGCAAATTAATTTTTTAAAGCTTATAGTTATTTTTAAAATATTTAAATTAAATATTAAAATCTATAAAAATCAATATTTTTATAGAATATTTAATTATTTTCGAAATACATGAAACATTAAAAGCTCAGAAAATGTGCTAAATGTATTTATTGCATATTGACGTTTTAGACGGTTTGAGTGCTTTTCTAAATCATTTTAGCTAAAATTTAATTTTCACACTTAAATAGAATTTACTGCAATTGAAATTTATGGGAAAATAGAATTTTATATTTTCTTTTGAAGCTTATATAGATATTTTATCTAAATAGTTTCAAAACTAAATGCCTTAATCGTCAAAATGCAAAAAATCGTTTATAGCATTTAATATTTATAATTATTACATATTTAAAATCCTTAAATCTATAAAATCAATATTTTATAGAATATTTCATATTATTTTCAAAATCATGAAACATTAAAGCTAGAAAATGTGCTAAATCTATTTTATTGCATATTTCGACGTTTTAGAGCGGTTTGAGGCTTTTCTGCAAACTCATTTAGCTAAAATACTTATTTTCACACTTTTAAATAGAATTTCACTGCAATTGAAATTTATGGAAAAGTAAGCAAAATTTTATGATTTTCTTAGGAAGCTATCATAGGATATTTTATCAATTTTATGCAATTGAAATTTATGGAAAATAACAATTTTATGATTTTTTTAAAGCTTATAAGGTATATTTTATCTAAAAATAGTTTTTCAGAAAATCTAAAATGCCTTAAATCGTAAAAAAATAAAATAACTTTATAGCATTTTTAATATTATTAATTATTTCATATTTTAAAAATCCCATTAAAATCTATAAAATCAATATTTTTATAGAATATTTATATTATTTTCGAAAATACATGAAACATTAAAAGCTAGAAAAATGTGCTAAAATCGTATTTTATTGATATTTCACTTTTAGAGCGTTTGATGCTTTCTGCAAATCATTTTTAGCTAAAATATTAATTTTCACATTTTAAATAAATTTATAATTAAATTTATGGAAAATAAGAAAATTTTATATTTTCTTAGGAACTTACTCAAGTATATTTTATCTAAAATAGTTTCAGAAAATCCTTGAAATGCTTAATCGTCAAAAATGCAATAAAATAACTTTTATAGCATTTTTTAATATTTATAAATTATTTATATTTTTAAAAATCCCATTAAATCTATAAAAATCAATATTTTTATAGAAATTTCATATTATTTTCGAAAATACATGAAAATTAAAAAGCTAGAAAATGTGTAAAATCTATTTTATTCATATTTCGACGTTTTAAACGGTTTAGTGTTTTTCAAAATATTTTTGTAAAATACTTAATTTTCAACTTTAAATAGAATTTCTACTGCAATTAAATTTATGGAAAAGTAAGCAAAATTTATGATTTTCTTTAGGAAGCCCACTAGGTATATTTTATCTAAAAATAGTTTTTCGAAAATCCTTAAAATGTTAAATTCAAATGCAATAAAATCAGTTTTATAGCATTTTTAAATTTATAATATTTACATATTTTAAAAATCCCATTAAAAATTATAAAAATAATATTTTATAGAATATTTCATATTATTTTGAAAATACATGAAACATTAAAACTCAGAAAATTGCTAAAATCTATTTATTGATATTCGACGTTTTAGAGGGTTTGAGTGCTTTCGTAAAACTCATTTTTTAGCTAAAATACTTACATTTTCACACTTTTAAATAGAATTTTCTGCAATTGAAATTTATGAAAAGTAGAAATTTTATTTTCTTGAGTATAAGGATATTTTATCTAAATAGTTTCAATCCTTAAATGACGTAAAAAAATTTTTGCATTTAATATTATAATATATATTTAAATATAAATATAATAATATTTTATAAATAAAAATTTATGATTTTTTTTAGGCTTTTATATTTAAAATATTTCAAAACTAAATTTTTTCTTTCGTCAAATTTAAAATCAATTTTTAGCATTTAATATTTTAATATTTCATTTAAAAACATTAAATCTAAATCAATATATAGATTATATTATTGAATAGAAATTAAAGCTGAAATGTGCAACGTATTATGCATATTTACGTTTAAGTTTGATGCTCAACTCATTTGAAAAATGATTCACACTTAAAGAATTTCTGCAATGAAATTTATGGAAAAACAAAATTTTATGATTTTCTTTTAGAAGCTTACTATAGGTATATTTTATCTAAAAATAGTTTTTCAGAAAATCCTGAAATGCTTAATCGTCAAAAATCAAAAATATGTTTTTAGCATTTTTAATATTTATTAATTATTTACATATTTTAAAAATCCCATTAAAATCTATAAAATCAATATTTTTATAGAATATTTCATATTATTTTCGAAAATACATGAAACATTAAAAGCTCAGAAAAATGTGCTAAAATCGTATTTTATTGCATATTTCGACGTTTTAGAGCGGTTTGAGGCTTTTTTTTTTTTTTTTTTTTTTTTTTTTTTTTTTTTTTTTTTTTTTTTTTTTTTTTTTTTTTTTTTTTTTTTTTTTTTTTTTTTTTTTTTTTAAAAAATCATTTTTAGCAAAATACTTAGATTTTACACTTTTAAATAGAATTTCTACTGCAATTGAAATTTATGGAAAAGTAAGCAAAATTTTATGATTTTCTTTAGGAAGCTTTCTTATAGGTATATTTTATCTAAAAATAGTTTTCAGAAAACCTTGAAAATGCCTTAAATCGTCAAAAATTCAATAAAATCAAGTTTTATAGCATTTTTGAATAATTATTAAATATTTACATATTTTTAAAAAAAACATTAAAAATCTGTAAAAATCAATATTTTTATAGAATATTTCATATTATTTTCGAAAATACATGAAACATTAAAAGCATAGAAAATGTGCTAAAATCGTATTTTATTGCATATTTCGACGTTTTAGAGCGGTTTGAGTGCTTTTCTGGCAAAACTCATTTTTTAGCTAAAATACTTTGATTTTCACACTTTTAAATAGAATTTCTACTGCAATTGAAATTTATGGGAAAAGTAAGCAAAATTTTATGATTTTCTTTTAGGAAGCTTACTCATAGGTATATTTTATCTAAAAATAGTTTTTCAGAAAATCCGTGAAAAAGCCTTGAATCGTCAAAAATAATAAAATATCGTTTTTAGCATTTTTTAATATTTATTAATTATTTACATATTATTAAAAATCCCATTAAAATCTATAAAAATCAATATTTTTATAGAATATTTCATATTATTTTCGAAAATACATGAAACATTAAAAGCTCAGAAAATGTGCTAAAATCGTATTTTATTGCATATTTCGACGTTTTAGAGCGGTTTGAGTGTTTTCTGCAAAACTCATTTTTCAGCTAAAATACTTAGATTTTCAAACTTTTAAATAGAATTTCTACTGCAATTGAAATTTATGTGAAAAGGAAAATTTTTATAATTTTCTTTTAGGAACTTACTTATAGGTATATTTTATCTAAAAATAGTTTTTCCGAAAATCCTTGAAATGACTTGAATCGTCAAAAATGCAATAAAATAACGTTTTATAGCATTTTAATATTTAAAAATATTTACATATTTTAAAAAAATCCCATTAAAATCTATAAAAATCAATATTTTATAGATTATTTCATATTATTTTGAAAAATACATGAAACATTAAAAGCTCAGAAAAATGTGCTAAATCGTATTTTATTGCATATTTTGACGTTTTAGAGGGTTTGAGTGCTTCTCTGGCAAAACTCATTTTTCCTTAGATTAGCGTCCCGTTACCTAACAAGGAATCGTTCAAGACATCGTATACCGTGTACGTCAGGCCCATACTAGAATATGCAGCACCAGTCTGGAACCCACACCTGGTCAAGCACGTAAGGAAACCAGAGAAAGTGCAAAGGTTTGCGACAAGGTTAGTTCCACAACTCAGGGGTCTGTCTTATGAAGAAAGGTTGAGGGAAATAGGACTAACAACACTGGAAGAAAGAAGGGTCAGAGGAGACATGATAACGACATACAAAATACTGCGGGGAATTGACAAGGTAGATAGTGACAGCCTGTTTCAGAGAGGGAACACAGAAACAAGGGGACACAACTGGAAGCTGAAGACTCAGTTGACCCAAAAGGGGATGTCAGGAAACATTTCTTCAGCCACAGAGTAGTCAGGAAGTGGAATGGACTAGAGAAAGATATAGTGGAGGCAGGAACCATACATAGTTTTAAGACAAGGTATGATAAAGCTCATGGAGCAGGGGAGCAGAGACCCAGTAGCAGACAGCGAAGAGGCGGGGCCAGGAGCTGAGTCTCGACCCCTGCAACCACAATTAGGTGAGTACAATTAGGTGAGTACATACACACACACACATACATACACACATACACACACACACACACACACACACACATACACACACATAGTACGACTACATAGTAGAGTTACAAGTGGAGGGGGAAGCAGGAAGGGCTGCACAAATGAAGCCAAACTACAAGAAAGGTGACTACGTGGCATGAAGAACTTCCTGCACGGAGTTCAGTGGGACAGGGGCTGGCAGGAAAGTCGGTAAACGAGATGAGGGAATATATGACAACAATTTGCACGGAAGCTGAGGGGAGGTTTATACCCAAGGGAACAGGAAAAGCGAAAAGCCAGGATGAGCCCGTGGTTCACCAAAAGGGGCAGGGAAGCCAAAACCAAGTGTGCCAGGGAATGGAAGAAGTATAGAAGGCAAAGGACCCAGGAGAATAAGGAGAGCAGTCAGAGCCAGAAATGAATATGCACAGGTAAGAAGGAAGCCCAAAGACAATACGAAATGACATAGCAGCGAAAGTAAATCTGACCTAAAGCTGTTGTACAGCCACATCAGGAGGAGAACAACAGTCAAGGACCGGGTGATCAGGCTGAGGAAGGAAGGAGGGGAGGTCACAAGAAAGGACCACGAAGTGTGTGAGGAGCTCAACATGAGATTCAAAGAGGTGTTCACAGAGGAAATAGAAGGGCCTCCAGAAAGGAGGAGAGGTAGGGTACACCATCAGTGCTGGACACGATACACACAACTGAGGAGGAAGTGAAGAGGCTACTAAGCGAGCCAGATACCTCAAAGGCGATGGGGCTGGACAACATTTCTCCATGGGTCCTGAGAGGGGAACAGAGGAGCTATGTGTACCCCTAACAACAATCTTCATCACGTCTATCGAAACAGGGCAACTACCAGAGGTATGGAAGACAGCAAATGTAGTTCCAATTTTTAAAAAGGAGACAGAAACGTAAGCATTAAACTACAGACCAGTGTCACTGACATGTATAGTATGCAAGCTCATGGAGAAGATTATCAGGAGAAGAGTGGTGGAGCACCTAGAAAGGAATGAGCTTATCAACGACGGCCAACACGGTTTCAGGGACGGGAAACCTGTGTCACAAACCTACTGGAGTTCTATGACAGGGTGACAGCAGTAAGACAAGAGAGAGAGGGGTGGGTAGATTGCATATTCTTGGACTGTAAGAAGGCGTTTGACACAGTCCCACACAAGAGATTAGTGCAGAAGCTGGAGGACCAGGCAGGGATAACAGGGAAGGCACTACAATGGATCAGGGAATACCTGTCAGGAAGACAGCAGCGAATCATGGTCAGTGGCGAGGCGTCAGAGGGGCGCCGGTGACGAGTGGGGTTCCACAGGGGTCAGTCCTAGGACCGGTGCTGTTTCTGGTGTTTGTGAACGACATGACGGAAGAATAGACTCGAAGTGTCCCTGTTTGCAGATGATGTGAGTTGATGAGAAGAATTCAATCGGAAGAGGACCAGGCAGAACTACAAAGTATCTGGACAGGCTGCAAGCCTGGTCCAGCAATTGGCTCCTGGAGTTCAACGCAACCAAGTGCAAAGTCATGAAGATTGGGAAGGGCAAAGAAGACCGCAGACGGAGTACAGTCTAGGGGCCAGAGACTAAAAATCTCAATCAAGGAAAAGATCTTGGGTGAGTATAAGACTACATGCACATCTCCTGAGGCGCACATCAACCAAATAACTGCTGCAGCATAGGGCGCCTAGCAAACCTAAGAACAGCATTCCGACATCTTAATAAAGAATCGTTCAGACCCTGTACACTGTGTACGTTAGGCCCATACTGGAGTATGCAGCACCAGTTTGGAACCCACATTTATCCAAGCACGTAAAGAAGCTAGAGAAAGTGCAAAGGTTTGCAACAAGACTAGTCCCGGAGCTAAGGGTATGTCCTACGAGGAGAGGTTAAGGGAAATCTGACCTGACGACACTGGAGGACAGGAGAGATAGGGGGACATGATAACGACATATAAAATACTGGAGAGGAATTGACAAGGTTGACAGAGACAGAATGTCTCAAAGATGGGACACAGCAAAAGGACACAGTTGGAAGTTGAAGACTCAGATGAATCACAGGGATGTTAGGAATATTTCTTCAGTCACAGAGTAGTCGGGAAGTGGAATAGCTTGGGAAGCGATGTAGTGGAGGCAGGTTCCATACACAGCTTTAAGAAGAGGTATGATAAAGCTCATGGCGCAGGGAGAGTGACCCAGTAGCGGCCAGTGAAGAGGCAGGGCCAGGAGCTATGTCTCGACCCCTGCAACCACAACTAGGTGAGTACACACACACACACACACACATACACACAACGACAGTACGAAAATGATATAGCAGCGAAAGCCAACTCTGACCCGAAGCTGTTGTACAGCCACATCAGGAGGAAAACAACAGTCAAGGACCAGGTAATCAGGCTGAGGAAGGAAGGAGGAGAGATCACAAGAAACGCCCGCGAAGTATGTGAGGAACTGAACGTGAGATTGAAAGAAGTGTTCACAAAGGAGACAGAAGGGACTTCAGAAAGCCGGAGAGGTGGAGTACACCATCAAGTGTTGGACACAATGAATACAACAGAGGAAGAAGTGAAGAGGCTGCTTAGCGAGCTAGATACCTCAAAGGAGATGGTGCCAGATAACATCTCTCCATGGGTCCTGAGAGAGGGAGAAGAGGCGCTATGTATACCACTAACAACAATCTTCAACACATCTATCGAAACAGGGCGACTACCTGAGGTATGGAAGACAGCAAATGTAGTCCCAATTTTTAAAAAAAGAGACAGTCATGAAGCATTGAACTACAGACCAGTGTCACTGACGTGTATAGTATGCAAGGTCATGGAGAAGATTATCAGGACAAGAGTGGTGTATGCAACAATTTCGTAAAACTCATTCTGAACCTAACGAAAAAATATATTTCATTGTGTTTATTATTAAACTATTTAAACTTACCTAAAATATATTTAGTTGGATTAGGTTAAATTAAATTGCGCTTGTTATTATAAAAAAAATACATCTTACTAAAGCAGATAAAATATATGCAATTGTAACTTTGAAAGAAACTGATTACTAAGATAAAATGAATAATCTCCTAGGACCTAGATGATACAGAAACTTATTCTAAATTTAGAAAGAATCCCTTAGAAACTGTTAACTGTAATATCAATAAAACGTCTATTGAAAAGTAAAGATGAATTAATTAAAAAATTTACTTCCACTAATCCATCTTTACCCTATATGTATGGATTAATAAAAGCGCACAAACCAGGTAATCCAGTTAGACCAATTATTAGCTCCATAGGTTCAGTTTATTATAAATTATTTAAATGGCTAGTTGATATTTTGAGCCCAATTATTGGAAAAATTTCTAATTTTATTGTTAAAAACAACATAAATTTAGTAGAAAAATTAAGCACCTTGACTTAAATAATTTCAACATGGTTGTTACTTCCTTGTTTACAAAAGTTCCAGTTGATGATTTATTAAGTTTCTTATCTAAAGAACTTGTTAATTACGATTTACCATTGCCAGTTCCTACTATCATCAAACTTTTTAAACTTTGTATTGTTGACGAAAAAATTGTATTTAATGACGAGTTTTACACTCAGAAGTTTAGAATGGCAATGGGAAATCCTCCTTCACCTGTTCTTAGTAATTTATACATGTAGTTTTTTGAAATAAGATTGCTTAAGACAATCCTTCCTAATAGAGCTAAGTGGTTGAGACATGTTGATATTTTGTGTCTTATGCCTAATAATATAGATATAAACCATTTCCTTGTTAAATTAAATAGCTTAGCTCATGTTATAAATTTTATTGTTGAGTTCAAAGAAAATTACTCATTGCCTTTCCTAAATGTTTCAATTATTAAGGATAACAATGATTTAAAATTTAAAATTTACGGAAAACCAACAAATAACTGTTCCTATGTACACTATTATTCTTCACAACAAGATTGAGTTAAACTGTAGGTTTTCTCATCATTGTTTTTGAGAGCTTTACATATTTGTAGTCCAGAGTTCATAGATGAAGAAGTCTTCAAAATTTATGAAATAGCTAATGATCTAAAATACACAAGAAACTTTATTCATATATCCTTTAAAATAGCTAGATATACTTTTTTTCATTTCAAAAAGAGACAACCAACCTTATTCAACTAAAAATATGTTGGTTCTCCCTTACCAAGGAAACTTGGTTGATATTCCTTCTCTACTTAAGAATTTTAATATCAAAGTTGTGTTTAAAAATCTTGGCACAGTTAAAAAACTTTTGATAAAAAAATCCCCCCAAAATGCTGATGGATGTGTCTATAAGATTCCTTGTAAAATATGTGATAAAGTTTATTACGGTCAAACTGGTAAAAGTCTTGAACTTATGTTAAAACAACATAAATATAGCATTAGCAGTGGACAAGATTTTATTGCTTTGTTTATTCATGTGAGAGATTTCATCCATCCAATTGATTTTAAAAAGGTTGAGGAAGTTATATCAAGCAAGTCCATGGTTGACAGGAATATAATAGAATCATGTTTTATAAAAAGTAGTTTTGAAAATAATATGAATATTTCTTTTGGTCTATATAAACTGGATTCATTTATAACACTATGTAACAAAATTTCACTTTTGTGGTGTTCCTGGGAAATAAACATCATTTCCCAATTCTTTATAACTAAACAAAATTTAAAAAAACAATTTTGATCCCAGAACTTTGCTGTTGAGGTCAGGACACTTGTGGAACACTTTTGAGAAAGACTGATGTAAAACTATTATGTTCTAGGGTTTTGCTTGGCGAATATAAAAACAGGGACTCACAAACCAGCATTCAGTTCAGCTCTGGCTACCTGAGAAGACACATCAGAAGAAGTGAAATGGCATCAAGAAGCTGCAATCATTCACCAGATGCATTCTGTTACATATGTTGTCAATTCATTAAGACAAGAGCAAAGAAGTTTGCTGTAACAGTATCTAAAAAAATGTGTGAAGCTTACAAAGCATATTTTGGCATGCCAGTTGGGGACCAAGACAAGACCTGGGCACCTCATGTTGCTTGTGACCATTGTAAGAAAACATTGGAAGGTAAGAAAGTTATTAGTTATATGAAGGATAAAATCTTGAATAGGAACATTTTCTAAATAAAATGTATGTAACAGAAACTAATTCTTTTGTTCTTTTACATGATGGTATAGAGGAGAAAAAAGAGCCATGAAGTTTGCTGTTCCTGGAATATGGTGTGAACCCACTGATCACTCAATCAACTGCTACTTTTGCCTGGTGGATCCTTCCAAATGCCGAACTGGGAAAAATGCACCTACTATTTCTTATCCAGACCTTCCCTCTTCTATTGCACCAGTACCACACAGTGCTGATCTTCCTGGACCTTCACCTCCAGAAAGAAGTCAACCGTCAGAAGAAGAAAGCAGCAAATCAGAAAATGAAGATCACAGTGAACAAGATTGTGATCTCACAGATGCAGCTGTTGGGAGGAATCCTTACTACCCAAACCAAACAAACCTCAATGACCTTATCAGAGATCTTGGTTTGACAAAGTCAAATGCTGAGCTTTTAATTTCAAGGCTCAAGGAGTGGGACTTAGTGGATGAAAGTGTGCAAGTGACAAGCCAAAGAAAACGTCACCAACATTTCTCAATCTTCTTCACTAATGAAGACAGGTTGTCCTACTGTAATGATGTATCACGCCTTTTTTATGCAATTGGAATTGCATGCAATCCAGATGAGTGGATTCTTCATTGCCAGCTCTTCCAGAAGCCTAAAAGCTGTATTTCTGCAAAATGGGAACAAGTATCCATCTCTTCCTTTGGCTCATTCAGTGCATCTTAAGGAGAACTACAACAGTGTCAAACTTCTACTGGAAGCTTTGAACTATGATAAGTATGGCTGGGAGGCTATTGGAGACTTCAAAATGGTGGCATTTTTTATGGGACTCCAAGGAGGTTTTACCAAGTTTCCCTGTTATCTCTGTCATTGGGAGAGTAGAGACAGAGCAGCACATTACCAGAGGAAGCTCTGCCCTCAAAGAACTGAGTTCTCAGTAGGAAGACATAATATCAAGCATAAACTATTGGTGGATCCTCAAAAGGTTCTGTTTCCTCCATTACACATCAAACTAGGGCTAATAAAACAGTTTGTTACAGCTCTTCACAAAGAGTCTGCAGCCTTCAAGTATCTTCAAGACTTCTTTCCCAAGCTCTCAGAGGCAAAGGTGAAGGTTGGCATCTTCAATGGACCAAAAGTCAGGAAAATCATGGAGTGCTCAGAATTTCCAAAGAAGCTCACAGAGAAGGAAAAGGAAGCCTGGGAGAGTTTTGTTGCTGTAGCACAGGGCTTTCTGGGCAACAAGGCTGACAATTATGTGGAACTTGTTGAGGCCTTGATAAAAAGCTATGGTCAGATGGGCTGTAGGATGTCTTTGATGCTCATCTTGACAATTACAAGGAGAATATGGGAGCATGCTCAGAGGAGGAAGGGGAGCGCTTCCATCAAGATATAATGGAATTTGAACACAGATATCAGGGATCTTATAATGAAAACATGATGGAAGACTACATTTGGGCTTAAACGGGAAAGTGATTTGTTCCTTTCTCGCAAATCTAAAAAAAGTGCTAATTTTAACTTTGTAAATATATTTCACCAAGTTTAAAATAATATTTGTGTAAATTTTATTTTATTTATGTAAATTTTATTTATTTTATGTGTTTGTTTTACATTCAAAACTAGCAAAAAGTATTGAAATTTACCTTTTTTGTCAAAAATTCGTCCTGTAAACCACAAAAGCAAAGTTTAAAAGAAATAATGGGCATTTTCTATTTTTTTTTGCAATAAAAGAAGTTGGAAAATAACACTTAGTTGCCAGGAACAAAAATTGTTACATAGTGTAATTAATATGCATGCTGTCTGCCAATCACTAGGTACCTTACCCTCTTCCATACATTTAATAAATAAAAACACTAAGCACTCCAAAACTATATCCCCACCTTCTTTTAACATTTCTATCTTTATCCCATCAAGCCCAGCTGCTTTACCCCCTTTCATTTTACTCACTGCCCCACGCCCTTTCCCCACACTCACCACTGGCTCTTCCTCACTCCTATAAGATGTTATTCCTCCTTGCCCTATACACGAAACACCGGCTTCTCTATCTTCATCAGCATTTAATAATTCCTCAAAATATTCCCTCCATCTTCCCGATACCTCTAACTCTCCATCTAATAACTCTCCTCTCCTATTTTTAACTAACAAATCCATTCTTTCCCTAGGCTTTCTCAACTTAATAATCTCACTCCAAAACTTTTTCTTATTTGAAACAAAATTTGTTGATAACATCTCACCCACCCTCTCATTTGCTCTCTTTTTACATTGCTTCACCACTCTCTTAACCTCTCTTTTTCTCTCCATATACTCCTCCCTCCTTGCATCACTTCTACTTCGTAAAAACCTCTCATATGCTAACTTTTTCTCTCTTACAACTCTCCTTACATCATTATTCCACCAATCGCTCTTCTTCCCTCCCGCACCCACTTTCCTATAACCACAAACTTCTGCTGAACACTCTAACATTATATTCTTAAACGTACCCCATACATCTTCTACCCCATTGCCTATACTCACACTAGCCCATTTGTCCTCCAACAGTTGTTTATATCTTACCCTAACTGTCTCCTCCTTTAGTTTATAAATCTTCACTTCTCTCTTACTTGCTGTTTCCATTCTCCTTGTATCCCATCTAACTTTTACTCTCACTGTAGCTACAACTAAAAAGTGATCTGATATATCTGTGGCCTCTCTATAAACATGTACATCCTGAAGTCTACCCAACAGTCTTTTATCTACCAATACGTAGTCCAACAAACTACTGTCATTTCGCCCTACATCATATCCTGTATAAGTATTTATCTTTTTTTTCTTAAAATATGTGTTACCTATAACCAAACCCCTTCCTAAACAAAGTTCAATCAAATGCTCCCCATTATCATTTAACCTGGCACCCCAAACTTGCCTAACAATTACTTCACTTGGCTCAAAAGTTCCTACACACTCGCTTAACATCTCCCAGAATCTTCTCTCCTCTGCACCTCTCTTCCCAGGTGCATACACAAGCTATGAATGAAAAGTTGGATGTTCTAGCCCTAAGCAAAACAAAGCAGAAGGGGGCAGGGAAGTTTCAGTGGGAGAAATAAATGGAATTAAGTCAGGAGTATCTAGAGAGTTAGAGATAAGGAAGGGGTAGCAATAATGTTGAAGGATC
>WNWK01048157.1:0-13657 GCA_009830355.1 Cherax destructor
AATTTTCCAGAAAAAACTACACGAAAACAGAGATCCCACAAAACCGGGGGGACCACTGTATATATCACAGTGGACTTTAGTGTATATGTTGTAAAAATTATATATATATATATATATATTATATATATATATATATATATATATATATATATATATATACAGTGGTCCCTCGGTTTTCGAAAATTCTTCCCAGAATGCTGCTTAGTGTCATTACCGAACGAATTTACTTCCTTAAGAAATACTGTCACGTAGGTTAGTCTATTTCAGACCCCAAAAATACACTTGCAACAGCACTTACAAATACACTTACATAAATGTTCTTTTTGGGAATGCACAAAAACCGAGGGACCATGTATATATATATATATATATATATATTTTTTTTTTTTTTTTTTTCAACAAGTCGGCCGTCCCCCCACCGAGGCAGGGTGACCCAAAAAAAAAAGAAAATCCCCAAAAGAAAATACTTTCATCATCATTCAACACTTTCACCACACTCATACAAATCACTGTCTTTGCAGAGGAGCTCAGTCGACAGCTGAGAATATCCCTCCCAGCTGTCACTATCTCAGACCCCTCCTTTAAAGTGCAGGCATTGTATTTTCCCTTTTTCCAGGACTCAAGTCCAACAAATCAATTAACTGGTTTCCCTGAACCCTTCACAAAATGTTACCCTGCTCACCCCTCCAACAGATCGTCAGTCCCAAAACCATTCGTCTCCATTCCTCTATCTAACACTCACACATGCTTGCTGGAAGTCCAAGCCCCTTGCCCACAAAACTTTTTTCTCCTTTCCTTCCCCTCAGAACGCTTCTTTCTATTTGATCCATCTCTCAAATACCTCACCCCCTCTTACTTCTAACAAATACCGTCTCCACCTTCTCCTATTCCTTTCATTTTCGCAAATATTTAACCCACAGCCTGCCTCTCCATTCCCCTCCCCGCTGCAGCATGGGTTGCAAATGCGGCGGGAGGGGTGGGGCAGTGGAGTGTCCTTCTAGAGCAATGTGTGGTGTAAATATTATGCAGAGAAATGAATGTGGAAATTAGGAGGGGGGAGTACTAAAAGTATTTGTCAGGGGCTAAAAAATTGTTAGTCATTTAAAGAATAAAAAGTAAATGACTTGGAAATATGGGGAAAGACATCATCCAGAGGGACATTGTGAAGGGGGACTCAACATCAAGACTAAGCATCTTACAGGTCGGGAGAGAACGAACCCGTTCGAGGAAGTCTTGAGAGTGACGAAGGTGGGCAGGAGAAAAATACCAAGAAAGGGGTAAGAGATTTGGGTTCTTTCTTTTCTTTCCTTTTCTTTTGCCTTGTATTTGTCCTCTATTTTATTTTAATTTTTTCCCCACTGTGTTCTTGTTCTTACCCTTGTGGGCCGCCAGCGTCTTTGCAGTGCTCCTTTCCTAGTTTATGACTGACTCCATTACTACTACTACCACTACCACTATCACTACTACCTCCTTTACCCCTCCACCACTTTCTTGTGCCCCTCCCTGTCTGCCTGCCTATAAATACCCCTTCCACCTGTCCTTCGTGTTAGTGTGACTTTGTAAATGGTCCAAGTCAGACCGAAACGTCGTCGTAAGCTCCTCTCCTTTTATATGTGCGGGTTGTGTGTGTATTGTTCAGTCAAGGTATTGTGCCTTTTTGTTATTTAGGTAAATGAGGTGTGAGCGCGTCTCCGCGATTATCTCGAAAGTAAGATTTTACCTATTGTTTGATCTCCCTCCATTATTAATGATTAAATTAAAATGATTTTCACACGGAACGTAAAGCAAAGTGTGTTTGTATTTACTATCATAAATATTTTTTATTTTGTGTGTGTGTGGGGGTTAAAAGGCAGATATTAATTTAATTTTATTTTATTATGCACCCATACCCATCCTGTGGGCGGTAGTCAAATAGATTACAGAGGTACATAATGGGTCTAGGGACTGGACTTCAAAGTTTGATAGCTAAGCAAGTTACAAAGGTAATGAACTCAGGTAGATCTGGTCACAATCATGACAAGTTACAAACGTATTTACAGATTACAGAGGTATATAATGGGTTCAGAGACTGGGCCCCAAAGTTTTGATAGCTGAACAAGGTACAAAGGTAATGAATTCACAAGTTACAGGTAATGAACCATGTAAGTAAGTAAATTTACTTACGTTTATACATGGTTGCAATCATGAACAAATTATAAAGTAATGAGCAATTTATTAGTCTACACCCAGTCACAACTCTAATGAGTTATTGGTGCAAATATTAATTGTTGGGTCACACACACACACACAACACACACACACATATCTCTCTTTCCGTACCCTTCCCTCCCCCTTCTCCTCTAGTCCCCAAATCCTCTCTCTCTCTCTCTCCATCTCTAGCTGTTTCCCTTCTCCCTCTAGTCCCCTCAATCCCTCTCTCTCTACCTCTCCCCTTTCTCTTTCACTCTCCCCCCCAAAGAAAAACAAAATGGTGGTAGGGACTCGCAGGACCCAGGGACCAGAGGAGAATGGCTCTGGTAAGGAAGAATGGATGGAAGAGCAGTGCAAAAGGATGGAACAAGAGTGGGAGAGAAAACTAAGAGAGCTTTGTGAAAAAATGGAGAGAGAGCTTTCTTGAAAATGGAAAAGAGGTTGGAGGAGGAGAAGAAAATTGGGAGTCACAAGCTGAAGCTGCAGTAGCCAGGATAAGGGGCCTAGAAGATGAGGTAAACAGGCTGAACCAGGGTACAGGGGCAGTGACCAGCAAAGACACAGCATCAAGGGGGCCCATCGGGAAGGAAGGAGATATAACTTACGTGTCGGCTGTATCTGCTTACCAAGCAGGGCAGCTGGGAGGAGGTAGAGAGGGGAATAGGGCAAATGCAGAGGAACAATCATGTCACCAAGAGCTACAGGAAAAAAAAGGGGAGAAAATGGCCATGTACAGACAGGAACCTGAGCTGCAGAGGGAAAGGCAATGGGAGGAGGAGAGGGCAAAGGCAGTGTTTATTCATGGGCTGAAGGAGAGAGAGGAAAGGACACACACGGAAAAATGGCAGCCAGAAAGAAAGGAGATTGAGAACATACTCAAGCAATAGGCGAGGAAGACATGTCCGAGATTGTAAATTTTCAGAGAATAGGGGGGTACTCGAAGGGGAGAAATCGACCGCTCAAGTTGATTATCAGGACAGAAACAGTGTGGGACAGAATCCTCCAAGAGAAACCACGATTGAAGGGAATGGAAGACTACAAGAGGGTGTTCCTAGACCGAGATAGAACAAAAACAGAACTACAGCAGCTGAGGGAGAGGGCACAAAGGCGAAAGGAGCTGGGAGGAGAGACGAGGACAGAATCAGTAGAGGACAACCAGAGCAGGGCAGAAAAACAAGAGCAAGCAAGCACACGCAGAACCATCCCCAACACCCAACAACCAAGCACCCTATCCCAACACAATCTACAACTCACACTCACACCCCCACCCAACACTCCACTATAGAATCCCACAGTACACTGCGGTCCCCCACCCCACAGACCCCCAAAACACAGTGTTGAGAAGAAACTGAAGGTATGGTACACCAATGCTGATGGAATAACAAATAAGTGGGAGGAGTGGCACGAAGGAGTCAAAGAGGCATCACCGGATATAATAGCTCTCACAGAAACAAAACTCACAGGTATGATAACAGATGCCATCTTTCCAATGGGATACCAGATCCTGAGGAAAGACAGAGGGAACAGAGGTGGTGGAGGTGTGGCACTGTTGATCAAAAACCAATGGGATTTTGACGACCTGGAGAGAGGAGACAGAGGAGAAGCTGGGGATTACATAGTAGGAACGTTACAGTCTGGAGGTCCCAAGGCGGTAATTGAAGTGATGTATAACCCACCACAGAACAGCAGGAGGCCAAGGCAAGAGTATGATGAGAGTAATAGAGTGATGATTGACACACTGGCCGAAGTGGCCAGAAGAGCTCGAGCGAGCAGGGCGAAGCTGCTGATCATGGGTGACTTCAACCATAAGGAAATTGATTGGGAGAACTTAGAGCCACATGGGGGCCAAGAAACGTGGAGGTCTAAGATCCTGGAGGTGGTACTGGAAAATCTCATGTACCAACACGTAAGGTACACTATCAGAGAGAGAGAGGAGGGGACGAACCAGCAAGACTGGACCTAGTATTCAAATTCAAATTCTTTTTTTCTAGTAATATACAGAGTGGGGTGTAATTATAGTAATGTACATTTTATGATGTAGATATTACAAGATGGCCAATAATATGCCTAGGTATGCCTAGGTTTTTCAGGCAGTCTTATGATAGGTCTTACTCAATAGTGACACAATGATTATACTGATAGTAAGGTTAGGTAATTGTAGTGATTAATTAGGTTTACAATATTGAGGTATTGAAATTTAAACATTTAAGAATTAAACAATTAGTTTAAAGAATTTAACAATTAGTTTATATATTAATGGTAAAAGTGATGTATTGGCATAATACCGTTTCTGTATTGGAGTGTCTTAGGCAAACTTATGACTAGCTTAAGAATTAGGAAGCAATAGTTGTATTAGAATTTTGGCCAGTCATGTGAAATTAAGGGAATCACAGATATCAGTAAGTGTCTTTTGCTGTGGATATGTGCAAGATAAAGTAGTTTTCATGTGGTTAGCTACCGGTTGGGTGCGTAAGTGAGATAAGATGTTTTTTAACTGTGCTTTTGAAAGTGGAGATTGTGTCTGCAGTTCTAGAGTTTTCAGGCAGGGAGTTCCAGATTTTAGGCCCTTTTATGCGCATTGAATTTTTGTATAGATTTAGTCGGACACAGGGAATGTCAAAGAGATGTTTATGTCTGGTATTATGTCTAAGCGTCCTGTCACAACTGTCAAGAAAGTGTTTTAGCTCAGGGTTAAAGTTGGAATTTATGGTTCTATAAATGTAGATAGCAGAGTAGTAAGTATGGATGTTCTGAACAGTGATAATTCTTACTGCGGCTTTTTGTTGTGTTATTATTGGCTTTAGGTGGGTAATTGCTGTTGATACCCATGCACAAATGGTATATGTGAGGTAGGGATTGATGAGTGAATAGTATAGTGTGAGTAGGGCTGATTGTGGTACATAATACCGTATCTTAGAGAGGATCCCCACAGTTTTGGACACTTTCTTTGTTATGTGTTGGATATGGGTGCTGAATTTCAGGCTGCTGTCAAGGTGAAGGCCCAGGAATTTGCCCTCGTTATGTTTAGCAATAGGTGTAGTGTTGATCTTAATGTTTAATTGTGGATCACCTGCTCTGTTGCCAAACATAATATAGAAGGTCTTATCAGTGTTGAGTGTAAGTTAATTGGCTGTCATCCATGTTGATATTTTTATTAATTCGCTGTTAACAATGGTATTAAGCGTGACAAGATTTGTGTGGGAGATGACATTAGTTGTGTCGTCAGCAAAGAGTATTTTTTTCAGGTGTTGTGATATATTTGGTAAGGTCATTGATATATAAGAGGAAGAGCAGGGGACCAAGGACACTTCCCTGCGGTACTCCGGTGTCAAGTGGTAGCGCAGATATTGAGGACATCACACATGAAAGCCCCCTTGGGGCCAGTGATCATATGGTTCTAAGCTTCGAATACATAGTAGAGTTACAGGTGGAGGAGGAAGCAGGAAGGGCTACATGAATAAAGCCAAACTACAAGAAAGGTAACTACGTGGGCATGAAGAACTTCCTGCACAGAGTTCAGTGGGACAGTGAGCTGACAGGGAAGTCAGTAGACGAGATGATGGAATATACGACAACAATTTGCAAGGAAGCTGAGGAGAGGTTTATACCCAAGGGCAACAGGAGAAGCAAAAAAGCCAGGATGAGCCCATGTTTCACCCAAAGGTGCAGGGAAGCCAAAACCAAGTGTGCTAGGGAATGGAAGAGGTACAGAAGGCAAAGGACCCAGGAGAATAAGGAGAGCAGTCGTAGAGCCAGAAATGATTATGCACAGGTAAGAAGGGAGTCCCAAAAACAGTATGAAAATGACATAGCAGCGAAAGCCAAATCTGACCCAAAGCTGTTGTACAGCCACATCAGGAGGAGAACAACAGTCAAGGACCAGATGATCAGGCTGAGGAAGGAAGGAGGGGAGGTCACAAGAAATGACCCCGAAGTGTGTGAGGAGCTCAACATGAGATTCAAAGAGGTGTTCACAGAGGAGATAGAAGGGCCTCCAGAAAGGAGGAGAGGTAGGGTACACCATCAGGTGCTGGACACAATACACACAACTGAGGAGGAAGTGAAGAGGCTACTAAGCGAGCTAGATACCTCAAAGGCGATGGGGCCGGATAACATCTCACCATGGGTCCTGAGAGAGGGAGCAGAGGAGATGTGTGTACCCATAACAACAATCTTCAACACATCTATCGAAACAGGGCAACTACCTGAGATATGGAAGACAGCAAATGTAGTTCCAATTTTTAAAAAAGGAGACAAGAACGTAGCACTAAACTACAGACCAGTGTCACTGACATGTACAGTATGCAAGGTCATGGAGAAGATAATCAGGAGAAGAGTGGTGGAGCACTTAGAAAGGAATGAGCTTATCAATGACGGGCAACACGGTTTCAGGGACGGGAAATCCTGTGTCACAAAACTACTGGAGTTCTACGACAGGGTGACAGCAGTAAGACAAGAGAGAGAGGGGTGGGTAGATTGCATATTCTTGGACTGTAAGAAGGCGTTTGACACAGTTCCACACAAGAGATTAGTGCAGAAGCTGGAGGACCAGGCAGAGGTAACAGGGAAGGCACTACAATGGATCAGGGAATACATGTCAGGGAGACAGCAGCGAGTCATGGTACGTGGCGAGGTGTCAGAGTGGTAGCCGGTGATGAGTGGGGTTCCACAGGGGTCAGTCCTAGGACTGGTGCTGTTTCTGGTATTTGTGAACGACATGACGGAAGGAATAGACTCTGAAGTGTCCCTGTTTGCAGATGATGTGAAGGTGATGAGAATTCAATCGGACGAGGACACAATAAGTGTCAGGGGCCCAAGATTGTTCAACTGCCTCCCAGCATACATCAGGGGGATTGCCAACAAACCCCTGGCTGTCTTCAAGCAGGCACTGGACAGGCACCTAAAGTCGGTACCTGACCAGCCGGGCTGTGGTTCGTACGTTGGACTGTGTGCAGCCAGCAGTAACAGCCTGGTTGATCAGGCTCTGGTCCAACAGGAGGCCTGGTCACGGACCGGGCCGCGGGGGCGTTGACCCCTGGAATTCTCTCCAGGTAGACTCCAGATCTGGACAGGCTGCAAGCTTGGTCCAGCAATTGGCTCCTGGAGTTCAACCCCACCAAGTGCAAAGTCATGAAGATTGGGAAAGGACAAAGAAGACCACAGACGGAGTACAGTCTAGGGGGCCAGAGACTACAAACCTCAATCAAGGAAAAAGATCTTGGGGTGAGTATAACACCAGGCACATCTGAGGCGCACATCAACCAAATAACTGCTGCAGCATATGGGCGCCTAGCAAACCTAAGTACAGCATTTAGATATCTTAATATAGAATCGTTCAGGACCCTGTACACAGTGTACGTTAGGCCCATACTGGAGTATGCAGCACCAGTTTGGAACCCACACCTAGCCAAGCACGAAAAGAAGCTAGAGAAAGTGCAAAGGTTTGCAACAAGACTAGTCCCAGAGCTAAGGGGTATGTCCTACGAGGAGGACACAGGAGAGATAGGGGAAACATGATAATGACATATAAGATACTGAGAGGAATTGACAAGGTGGACAAAGACAGAATGTTCCAGAGATGGGACACAGCAACAAGGGGACACAGTTGGAAGTTGAAGACTCAGAAGAATCACAGAGATGTTAGGAAGTATTTCTTCAGTCACAGAGTGGTCGGTATAACGACACAAAGCATACTCAACCCCTGCCAATTTGGCTTCAGGAAAAATAAAAGCACTAACGATGCAATAGTAAAAATGATAGACCTGCTTTACACAGCACTTGAAAATAAGGAATATCCACTAGGACTTTTTATTGACTTAAGGAAAGCTTTTGACACAGTAAACCACGGCATCCTACTCCACAAACTTGACCACTATGGAATAAGAGGTCATGCACTAGCATACCTCAAATCCTACCTCACTAATAGGTACCAGTATGTCACTATTAAAGACACATCCTCCACGACACTACCACTAGACACCGGCGTACCGCAGGGAAGTGTCCTTGGTCCCCTGCTCTTCCTCTTATACATCAATGATCTTCCCAATGTATCACAACACCTGAAACCAATACTCTTTGCTGACGACACAACTTATGTCATCTCCCACACAAACCTTGCCACGCTTAATACCATTGTTAACGACGAATTAATAAAAATATCAACATGGATGACAGCCAATAAACTTACACTCAACACTGATAAGACCTTCTATACGTATTATGTTTGGCAACAGAACAGATGATCCACAATTAAACATTAAGATCAACTCTACATCTATTACTAGACATAACGAGGGCAAGTTCCTGGGCCTTCACCTTGACAGCAGCCTGAAATTCAGCACCCATATCCAACACATAACAAAGAAAGTGTCCAAAACTGTGGGGATCCTCTCTAAGATACAGTATTATGTACCACAATCAGCCCTACTCACACTATACTACTCGCTCATCTATCCCTACCTCACATATGCCATTTGTGCATGGGGATCAACAGCAATTACCCACCTAAAGCCAATAATAACCCAACAAAAAGCCGCAGTAAGAATTATCACACAATCCAACGCTAGGCAGCACACCCCCCTACTCTTCAAAGACCTAAACCTACTCACTGTCCAGAACATCCATACTTACTACTCTACTATCTACATTTATAGAACCATTAATTCCAATTTTAACCCTGAGCTAAAACACTTTCTTGACAGTTGTGACAGGACCCATAGACATAATACCAGACATAAACATCTCTTTGACATTCCCCGTGTCCGATTAAATCTATACAAAAATTCAATGCACATAAAAGGGCCTAAAATCTGGAACTCCCTGCCTGAAAACTCTAGAACTGCAGACACAACCTCCATTTTCAAAAGCACCGTTAAAAAACATCTTATCTCACTTACGCACCCAACCGGTAGCTAACCATACGAAAACTACTTTATCTTGCACATATCCACAGCAAAATACACTTATTGATATCTGTGATTCTCCTTAATTTGCACATTACTAACCACAGTAAAATACACTTATTGATATCTGTGATTCCCCTTAATTTGCACAGTTCTAACCAAAATTCTAATACAACTATTGCTTCATAATACTTAAGCTAGTCATAAGTTTGCCTAAGACACTCCAATATAGAAACTATATTATGCCAATATATCACCTTTATCATTAATATATAAACTAATTGCTAACTTCTTATACTAATTGTTAAATTCTCAATGTTTAAATTCCAGTACCTAAATTTTGTAAACCTAACCTAACCTAACCTTACAATCTGTATATTCATTGTGTAGCTATTGAGTAAGACCTATCATAAGACTGCCTGAAAAGCCTAGGCATACCTAGGCATATTATTGGCCATCTTGTAATATCAACTTTAATGTATAACTGTAAGTACCTCCCACCTTGTATTACATGAAATAAAGAATTTGAATTTTGAATTGAATACATGCTGTGTTTACATACCAGTCAATACATGCTGTGTTTACATAGCCAGTCAATACATGCTGTGTTTACATGCCAGTCAATACATGCTGTGTTTACATACCAGTCAATACATGCTATGTTTACATATGCTACTATGTTTTTTTAATTTTTAACAAAATCGGTCCGATTCCCTACTCAAGGCAGCAGGGTGGCCGAAAAGAAAAACTTTCATCATCATTCACTCCATCACTGTCTTGCCAGAAGGGTGCTTTACACTACAGTTATAAAACTGCAACATTAACACCCCTCCTTCAGAGTGCCGGCACTGTACTTCCCATCTCCAGAACTCAAGTCCGGCCTGCCGGTTTCCCTGAATCCCTTCATAAATGTTACTTTGCTCACACTCCAACAGCACGTCAAGTATTAAAAACCATATGCCTCCATTCACTCCTATCAAATACGCTCACACATGCTTGCTGGAAGTCCAAGCCCCTCGCACACAAAACTTCCTTTACCCCCTCCCTCCAACCTTTCCTAGGCCGACCCCTACCCCGCCTTCCCTCCACTACAGATTTATACACTCTCGAAGTCACTCTGTCTCGTTCCATTCTCTCTACATGTCCAAACCACCTCAACAACCCCTCCTCAGCTCTCTGGACAATCGTTTTGGTAATCCCACACCTCCTCCTAATTTCCAAACTCCGAATTCTCTGCATTATATTCACACCACACATTGACCTCAGACATGACATCTCCACTGCCTCCAGCCTTCTCCTCGTTGCAACATTCATCACCCATGCTTCACACCCATAAAGAGCGTTGGTATAACTATACTCTCATACATTCCCTCTTTACTTCCATGGACAAGGTTCTTTGTCTCCACAGACTCCAAGTGCTCCACTCACCCTTTTCCCTCATCAATTCTATGATTCACCTCATCCTTCATAGACCCATCTGCTGACATGTCCACTCCCAAATATCTGAATACATTCACCTCCTCCATACTCTCTCCCTCCAATCTGATATCCAATATTTCGTCACCTATTCTTTTTGTTATCCTCATCACCTTACTCTTTCCTTTATTCACTTTCAATTTTCTTCTTTTACACACCCTACCAAATTCATCCACCAACCTCTGCAACTTCTCTTCAGAATCTCCCAAAAGCACAGTGTCATCAGCAAAAAGCAACTGTGACAACTCCCACTTTTTATTTGCTTCTTTATCTTTTAACCCAACACCTCTTGCCAAGACCCTCGCATTCACTTCTCTTACAACCCCATCTATAAATATATTGAACAACCACGGTGACATCACACATCCTTGTCTAAGGCCCACTTTTACTGGGAAATAGTCCCTTCCCTCCTACACACTCTAACCTGAGCCTCACTATCCTCATAAAAACTCTTCACTGCTTTCAGTAACCTTCCTCCTATTCCATACACCTGCAACATCTGCCACATTGCCCCCCTATCTACCCTATCATACGCCTTTTCCAAATCCATAAATGCCACAAAAACATCTTTACCCTTATCCAAATACTGTTCACCTATATGTTTCACTGTAAACACTTGGTCTACACACCCCTACCTTTCCTAAAGCCCCTTGTTCATCTGCTATCCTGCTTTCTGTTTTACTCTTAATTCTTTCAATAATAACTCTACCATACACTTTACCAGGTACACTCAACAGACTTATTCCCCTATAATTTTGCACTCTCTTTTGTCCCCTTTGCCTTTATACAAAGGAACAATACACGCTCTTTGCCAATCCCTAGGTACCTTACCCTCTTCCATACATTTATTAAATAATAGCACTAACCAATCCAAAACTATATCCCCACCTGCTTTTAACATTTCTATCTTTATCCCATCAATCCCAGCTGCCTTACCCCTTTCATTCTACCCACTGCCTCACGAACTTTCCCCACACTCACAAATGGCTCTTCCACATTCCTACAAGATGTTATTCCTCCTTGCCCTATACATGAAATCACAGCTTCCCTGTCTTCATCAACATTTAACAACTCCTCAAAATATTCCCTCCATCTTCCCGATACCTCTAACTCTCCATTTAATAACTCTCCTCTCCTATTTTTACCTGTCAAATCCATTTGTTGCCTAGTCTTCCTCAACTTATTAATCTCACTCCAAAACTTTTTCTTATTTTCAAAAAATTTGTTGATAACATCTCACCCACTCTCTCATTTGCTCTCTTTTACATTGCTTCACCACTCTCTTAACCTCTCTTTTCTCTCCATATACTCTTCCCTCCTTGCATCACTTCTACTTTGTAAAAACCTCTCATATGCTAACTTTTTCTCCCTTACTACTCTCTTTACATCATCATTCCACCAATCGCTCTTCTTTCCTCCGCACCCACTCGCCTGTAACTACAAACTTCTGCTGAACACTCTAACACTACATTTTTAAATCTACCCCATATATCTTCAACCCCATTGCCTACACTGTCACTAGCCCATCTATCCTCCAATAGTTGTTTATATCTTACCCTAACTGCCTCCTCCTTTAGTTTATAAACCTTCACCTCTCTCTTACTTACTGCTTCTATTTTCCTTGTATCCCATCTACCTTTTACTCCCACTGTAGCTATAACTAAAAAGTGATCTGATATATCTGTGGCCCCTCTATAAACATGTACATCCTGAAGTCTACTCAACAGTCTTTTATCTACCAATACATAGTCCAACAAACTACTGTCATTATGCCCTACATCATATCTTGTATACTTATTTATCCTCTTTTTCTTAAAATATGTATTACCTATAACTAAACCCCTTTCTATACAAAGTTCAATCAAAGGGCTCCCATTATCATTTACACCTGGCACCCCAAACTTACCTACCACACCCTCTCTACATGTTTCTCCTACTTTAGCATTTAGGTCCCCTACCACAATTACTCTCTCACTTGGTTCAAAAGTTCCTATACATTCGCTTAACATCTCCCAAAATCTCTCTCTCTCCTCTACACTCCTCTCCTCTCCAGGTGCATACACGCTTATTATGACCCACTTTTCGCATCCGACCCTTATTTTAAGCCACATAATCCTTGAATTTACACATTTATATTCCCTCTTCTCCTTCCATAACTGATCCTTCAACATTATTGCTACCCCTTCCTTAGCTCTAACTCTCTCAGATACTCCTGACTTAATCCCATTTATTTCTCCCCACTGAAACTCGCCTACCCCCTTCAGCTTTGTTTCACTTAGGGCCAGGACATCCAACTCTTTTCATTCATAACATCAGCAATCATCTCTTTCTTATCATCCGCACTACATCCACGCACATTCAAACAACTCAGTTTTATAAAGTTTTTCTTCTTCTCTTTTTTAGTAAATGTGTACAGGTATCCCTCAACTTTCGCGTTTTCTACTTTCGCGGGCTTCACACATTCGCGAATTCCCGGCCGCCAAATTCCCACCCACCAAATCATATTTAAGTTTCCCGCCACCCGAGCGTCCCTACTACCTTCCCTCCGACCAGGCAGCCAGCCCCCACACCACTCACTCACTGAGTGTTTTCTTCATTCATTATTTATTAACCCTTTGGGGGTCGACAGGCCTTCTGGGGAAAGTGTTCCTGGGGTCGAAAAATATTCTGAAAAAAAAAAATTATTTTTTCTTATGAAATGATAGATTTCGTTTTTCTGAATCTAAATAGCTAAACAAAATTTTTTTGCGATCAATACTTACGGAGATATGGAGGTTTCAAGTTGACCAAAATTGAACCGCTGACAGCAACATCGGTGACTTCCCGTTGGCCGGTAATAGTTTATTTTTTTTTTTTTGGACTTTTTTCTTTTATTTTTTTAATATTTTATTTTTTCAAGTAACTTTTATGTCCTGTGAGACCAATATAAACCATATTTTGTATATATACACTCCTTGTATACTACACAATAACTGCTGGCTGACTGGCTGACCAGCTGGCTGGCTGGCTGGCTGACCAGCTGGCTGGCTGGCTAGCTGACCAGCTGGCTGGTCAGCTGGAGGCAGTGGAGATGTCATGTCTGAGGTCAA